>PDGT01000012.1:7493925-7629838 GCA_003671415.1 Megathymus violae | reverse complement strand
GCGGAGCGGACGCGCCTGCCCGCCGCGCTCACCGAGATGACCGCGTGTCTCTACTGCGAGCCGAGCTTCAGCGCGCTGGTGAGTGGCTGGCGGTCCGCCCGAGAGGAGGAGCTTTCGATTTTTTTTTCATAGAAGTTGTTAAAGTTTTTTCGGAATTAATTTTAGTTGGAAGAAAAAAGTAAGTTATTTATTATACGTTGAGATTACAGTACATGACAGAGTAATACGATTAAAATAATAAATAATTACTGTGACAAATATTTAAATGTAATGTTTAAATTTGCATAAATTCCATGTTTTTGCGTGTCTGATAATGATTTGATTATGTAGTATATTTTGTAGCTTACACTATATGTATTGTAAACAAACTCAACGCGTACTCTAAATTGGTTCACTCAAATCTCTCCATTGCCAGGTCCATTGGAAGACATTTGTTTAGAAATAAGTAGCGCAAAGGTTGTACAAATACTTTTTAATAATTCTTTTGATTTCTGTGTGTAAAACAATTGTTAAATAAAAAAATAAAAATAAAGGACACACAATTCTAATGCGATTCTTTATATACGCTTTTATTTCTGTGGAACCTTCAGTTTGTATGTGTATTATATTTAATCTTTATTGACCTTCAAGTAATTCATGGTACAAATGGTGGGCTTAACGCCTATGTATTATCTACCAGGTAACCGTTGAGCTCATCAGACAAGCACCAGCCAAGCGGTTACTGAATGTTGTGTGATTGCCCATTACATACCTTTAATTATATTACCTTGTGGCAAACATATCAGGCATATGTATACCGTTAATATGCCGCTAAATATAAATTAAGTCCATAATATTTCAACAGGTCGAGAAGCACCGTGCGGTGTCGTCCCGGGGTGGGGGCGCGAGGTCGAGGGGCGGCAGGGCGGCCCGCTCCAGCAAACACCGCAACAAGCCGCCCAAGGACAAGATGGCGCAGCTCGCGGCATACTTCGTGTAGGATGCTGACCATCTCGTATATTAACAAGGAGATGGAATAGAGAGGAATAGCGTTATGTATTGAATAGTTGAAGTTTCTTCGTCTCGTTCTCTCGTAAAGAATTGCTGTAAGAAAGATAGAGCCATCTGAATTAGGACGAGATGGCGCAGTTCGCGGCTTTCTTTTCGTGGCCTACTGTTCATCAGACTTTAACGAGGTGTAGGAATAGAGTATAAAATTGGAATGGTTGAAGTATATCTGTCTCGTTCTCCCATATAGAATTGTTGTAAAAGAAAAAGAGTGGAATTCTGCTCTCTGTCGAAGAAGTTTTTAGGGCACCGATCCCTGTATGCGTTAGTACTGCCATGTGAAATTTTTTTTCACCCATGTAATATATTGTACGTCAGTATATTCAATACTGACAATATTTTCGACCATTCATCCGCAAACAAATCGCAATCAGAGTATGCATCCATAAGAGCGTTAAGCTTGGTGAGAATGCGGGGAATAGGCGAGTTCGTTCTCGCGACCGTGCGCGCCGTGCGTGCGGCAAACAGTTTATGTTTGCGGGCCCGGGGGTAATTATTAGGCGCAAAGAATCGACCGACTCGTCATCGAGATCTGGTGCATCTATCCTTCCATGAAATATTTTCCGAGCTGTGATGAACTGGCGGTGATGCCGACGGACTTCCAATGAGTTGTAACCCAAGAAACCCAGAATAAAGTAAGTCGGATACAGGTAGGGATCCGTTAACACGTTTATAGAGGTACCGTAGGAATGTCTTTTGAACCTTCTCCAATAGCAACTTGTAGGTGTTCTGATAGGGATTCCAGACATAGGCACTAGTTTCAAGTTTTGAGCGCATAAGTGCGCTAAAGATGAGTCGTATAACACATATATTTAGAAAAGCTGTACATGAGTTATTTTCATAGATTTCACTTGGTTTTTTCAATATTCGTGTTTCTTATAAATATTTTCATTGTTGTAACTAAATTTCTATGTATTTTTTGAAGTATAAATTTCTATATTTATTAACAGTGACAGTGATTCAGTCATATACTTGGTCACTCATTATTACTTACTTTTATGGATTGTATGTAATTGCAATTAATTTATTTGCTTGATAGTCCTATATTTACATATACAATGAACAATACTTTTATACATAAGTTTTGCTGTATTTATTTATATGTAGATAAATGAAGATTTTATTAATCAATACATTGTTTTAATTTTTGAATCCTATATCATTGATACTATGAATACTGTGATCGTAGTATGAGCGTATCAGAAATAGAAAAAGTAACTTTGAATGCTGGAGGAACACCTGAACACCGTTTCATACCCGTATACTACGCAGCGGCGTGCACAGGATTATGACAGTGGGTATGCGGCGGAGTACTCGGTCACAAAAGCTTTTTCTTTTATTGATTTTTAGCATAGTCACAACCACGCGACGGATCTCTAAGTAACTCTAACCATGTCAACAGAACAAGTCTTAGATGTACTACTATTCATGTACATCTTCTACGGCAATGCAGACAAAACAGCGATCGATCGTCGCGGCGGAAGAAATTCTAATAAGTGAAATATGACTACTCACCTAGTCAGTTTCAATTTTCACATATTCAAGGTTCCGGCTACTTGAGATTACTATATCACCTAATCACCTGTCACCTAACACCGAACACAAACCTTACAATCAAATAACATAAAAAAAAAATCAACAAACACACTAGTAAAAGCAAATCACTACAATTATTATAGAAACTCGGTAATAAACTGTTAAATGTACATACTTTCAAATGTTAAAATTAAAAATCTTTTAAGAAAACTATAAATATACTGGCGCAAACAAAATAGTAAACAATGCTTATCACATGAAAAAAGTAAAATGGCCCCAGCGAAACACAAAACATTTCTGCTATTTTAAGAAATAAAACCTTACTAAACAAAAATGCATAATGTACACAAATGATTTATTAGTCTTTTTACGTCTATTATTTTTATTCGCATTATAGGCAACGAACATTTCCGATTTACTCCCGACCAACTGCCGAACTTCCGTAGCCTGCCGCATGAGTCGCGGCTAACCGCGGCTTTCGAATGCAAACGCCTTGGTACATTATTTTGCAGCGCCGCTTGCTTGTCGCCAAACGTCTAGCGAACATAATGTTTGTGTGCTTGCAATTTATAAGAAATTAGGCGTTTTTAAGTTATTATATTTTGTTTATTCATTTATTTACTATTAATTAAAGTCATCTAAAACGTACGAACGTTTTATTAAAATATCTGTGAATGGCAAGTAAAGCACTGCATTTCTGCCTACAAGGAGCGCACGCCCCTGATACTATGCCTTTAATGATCGCACCTTGAGTGATCGTCGTTGCGCAGTATGTAATGTGGGAACGTTTATTACAAAACAGAAATCGTTTGTCAATACAGTTGTGGTCTTAATATGAGTATACAGCTTTATTATATACATCGTCAACGTTCAGTTAATTTCGTGACCATGCTTAATCTACCGTTGAAAATATAGAACTCCCGGGTATGTAGATTTCCTTACGATGTTTTTCTTCATCAGAGCAAATGATAATTTATCTCTGATATGATTTGAAAATCAGAAGTGGGGAGAATATAATTCTTAATATTTTTGGTAATCTGTGAGAATCTTCAAAAAGCTAGTCTGCCTTTCTAGTGGACGTTTCTGGTTATGTGGAATGTCTCTTCTCTAACAATTGTAATTTTATGTAGTTGTCGACGTATAAGACAGATACAGTACACTGTCATTTCCACGGTACAGTGGTGTCGCGTCCCTAGTACAGTGGTATCCTGTCCACAGTACATGATGTCCTGTCCACAGTACAGTGGTGTCCTGTCTAGTGGAACAGGTTGCAGCAAAATAAAACCAAATAATAATTTAAGTCTTCATTTATTGTGAAAGTCGTTTCCTAATATAATGTAGGTACAGTATAATAAGCTTGTAATGTATTGCTGTGTTTTCGTTCAGTATCCGCAATAGAGGCGAACAGTACCTACAATGTCGTCGAAACACGCGGCAAAGGTAACCCGTGTTGTGTATTCATAGCCCAGGACAGGACTAACTATATTTAGGGTGTATTGACATCAATGTAGATAACATATTTATTCTTAATGTTAAAAATATATCAGGTAATTAAAAAAAAAACCATCTCATAAAATAAAAAAATAAATTTGTGCGTCACAGCTTTTGGGAAATTTATTCGGGCACATAAATATGCTACTTATACGAAAAGGCGATTTAAATAATTCTTAAATGTAAATATTTTATTTATGACATGTTGCACTAGTATTCTAGTATTGTACATTAGATGACAATTAATAGTAACTGGATCCTTTGTAATCTTAAATGTGGTGCATGTTTTTAAACATCTTGCTTATTTATGAACATATTAATTAAACTTATAACACTTGCTTAGTAAATCCCTTTTTGAGGTTACTCTAGTCAAAGTTACCATTTACCTCGTGTTCATGAACTTCTAAAAACTCGGATCTAACTGGCTAAGTATATTTCATGATAGCCTTGAACGCGTTCTGTACGTTTTACAGGTTAATATAATATAGATAATAATTTAAATATATTTTATCTGTGCCATGAATTGAGCGCGGAATTTGAACTATGTTTTCCTCTGCGTTAAAATATAATTTCTTAATTACATATACATTATAACATCTATTGATATTTATAACACAAATTTTGTTAAAGGTAAATGTTTATATAACAAGTACATAATTATGCCGTTTGTAACTTTATCGTCGTCATAAATAACTAATACAGCGATGCAGGAATCTAATTTGCTAATTTAAATTTCTATATAAAAATGTTGGACTAGAAAACAATAATTTCTTAGTAAAATATTACATGAAGAGGACAAAACATACATAACCAAGTATTTGAAACTACAGTTGAAATCATTATAACTCTTTAATTAAAAGATCATTCCACATAGTGATATAGTAAAGTTAAATTCATAATGCAATTATAGCTTTACTACGTTTTAAATATATAACAATAAATTAAAAAAAGGTAAAGTATTTCATTGCCAACGATAGTTGTTACCTCAATGAGCCTGGTAATAAATAAGAATATAATAAATAAATGGATTAATATCTAATAAATTGAAATCACAGTAGAAATAATAAATTGTCAAAGCTATTCTGAGGGATTTTCAAATAATACAGTTGCGTCATTTTTCTATCATATATCACAGACAAGCCAACATGAAATTTAGCAATCCAATGTACCTATTTACACAGTAGATAACCGTCTTAAAAAGTGTTTAACAGAGAATGCTATAGAGATTACATAGCTCAAACATTTTGTTGTTATAGCTATATAATTTTATTTGTAATATCGAATGCTCCCTAATAAAATGTACAAAATCAAATAACCCGTAATTAGTATAAAATATGTTTATTTTTGGTTATTTTTGACTCAGTACATTTTTCAGCGGGCATGCAATATGGCGTCGATTTGGTCACTTGGAGAATAAGATATAATTTATCTTTAATATCTATTTTATTTCTCTACGTGCAAAATGATTCGTTAACATCTGTTTGTTGTTCACTTCGTAGTGACACCCTGTTTGAAATATATGAAATAATAGTTCAAGCGATTTACAAAAATAGGAAAAATTATACATGTCTACACTTAACCAGCACTGATATGCGTCAAAATTTCACAACTTTCAACTAAATTAATTTATCGCCTCTCGGGCCCACGACTACTTCGAAACTAATGTTTTTCATCATAGAAAACTTATTAAATGGATTGCACAATATAATTAATGTCATGTGTATCTTAATTTTTTCAGTGTATTTAACTTGGTGAACTAAGAAAATAAATATTTTTTGGTCCTTCGAGCCGGATAGTACATGCAAGCTTCTTAAACCCATGAAAACTTCAAATTATCATTTTTTCTCACAATGCATACAAAACCTGTAGCAATATTTCAGCACTTTGAAATATTTATGTAGTACAGAAAATATTTTATTTATTAATGTGTTGTCGCAATGGTTAAGTCTTTTCTCTCAGTTCACCAAGATACAAACGCTAAATGTCGACAGTGGTTGAATTACAATGAATACTTACGTAGGGGTTAAGTTTGTAACTTGTGCAATTTACATATTACTTTACCCTATTCACTACAGCTTCAGTAATTCATCTAATTGCATATTAACCTATGACAACGTTGACTACGAACCCTGTACATTTAAATTTAATATATTTTTGAGATTCTTTTTTTAAAATTTACATTTCATTTTTGATAAATAAATGTACAGGCCGCGTTCATGTCGTTATACTAATTAAGTTTAATCTCACTTGTTTTTGATTATATAATTACATTCTAGTAGCTTTATGTCCATATAGCAATTATTTATTACATTAACGATAATCTTTCAACATTAATAATATTAATATTTTATCGCGAAAGCAATCCCAAATTAATTATTGTTCTGTGTAACGTTGCCATAGCAACAGAGTTTGTTCTGTACGAGGTACATATGTACTTATAAATCGCGATATTCTGGTTTTTACCTAACTTACCTACGTGCTTATTTTAAAGAACTAATAAATAATCGACATAAGAAATTTAAAATTCGTTATTTTTTACTTACAATAAGTAACAAATTTATGGATAATTGTGAAGCAACTTATTTTCGTACAAAGAATTATATTATACCAAGAATTTCGTTTTGTAATATTCTTTGATAAACTTATAGAAAAAAGGGAACCATTTTGTAAGTTACTTTTACCCTATAAGGTAGGCTTAGTCTGCAAGTACATTATACTGAGTATTGACCAAGTCGAATTAGTATGGATTTGTACTCTCAAGTATCATACAAAAGGCCAGGGCACATGTCAACTACGACACTACCACAACTGACCCTCTAAACTACTAAATGGTCCGTCTTAGTGCGAATCAATGGAGACTGATGTTTTCTGTGAAATAATTAATGGACCCTTACACTTTAATAAACTCCTTTTAACAGCGAGGCCAGCTCATTTTGAATATTAATACTGAAATTAATTAGAACCGAGTTTCAAAAGCTTCATACCATGGTCCAAAACCAAGGTGTTCAGGTAAGTTACGTTAAAGGTTTTAAAAATATAAAACAATACGTATGAATGATTTTCTTTTCACGTTATTGTCATAGAATATTTTTTATACTTTAATAAACGATTCTATTTAGTAAGTTGTAATTATATACTTTGGTCTTGGAGAATGGTATAAACCAGACATCGGTGAAATGGTTAGGTAACAGTAAGTTTATAATACAACGGTATACATGAACGATGAATACAATAGTAAATAAGCTATGAATAGCTTATATTATATTTGAGCCACAGAAGTATATAATATATTATATTATTATTTTCATTTCTATTTAAAGCTCTTAGATTTCATTTCATGCGAGTTTAACTTTCGCATCGAATACCGCCCGTGTAACGAAACGCAGTTGGAATATTTAACTTGCGTTCGAAGGCGACTAAATAATGATTTTTAATAAAGTTAACTACTAATAATAATCCAGTATAGTATAGTTATATATTACGTTGGTAACAAAAGCTTAGCTTTTGCTTCTTTGCACGGTTCGTAATTAAGACCCGGTATCATGGACATACCTCAACGCCCATTATGAGTTCGTCAGGAAGGTCACTTGGTTTATTAACAGCACTATTTATTAACATTTTTAAGATGTTACTCTTAATTTTGCGAAATCCGTAAAGTTAAAAGTCGATGTTGCGTAGTTTTAGGCCAGCGGAGGCGAGCGAAGAAACGAATTTTCAAGATCAAATCTATCTTTTAAATAGTCCACACTTGTACCTTTTCCGCTATAACACACCAGCTGGCTTGGTCGTAGTAGGACGATACTACATGGAGACTTTCGACGTACTTTTCGATGAGCTGGTCGAGTTCTCCTCGCTTAAAGACGTGGTAGTATCTGTGGTAGGTGACGGCTCCGCCCTCTGATGGTAGGCTGTCTGAGCCGTCGCTAAGAGAGGGTAGAAGAGGGGCGTGAGGTATAGCACGGGTGGGTACGGCTGGCGCAGTTGTCGTCTCCTCCGAGCAGGAACGAGTCTCTAGTAGTTTCCTGTCCTTCGAGCATTCGCTGCACGAAGGTAAGGAAGCTAAGCTAACGCAGCCCAATGAAGCCGTACTCCCGGTCTTATCCCGTCGACTCCAATCACTACCCGCGGATGTATCGCTGGATTCGATGGAAAAACCAGACTTTAAAGGAGCCGTGCTCGTACTCGACCGTGATGTTATCGATTCGGGGCTGATCTCCATTTTATCCAAATCGCTAGAGTCTGTAGATTGGCCGACTTTGAGGGAAGATCGTTTGTCCGTGCTCGTGCAAAGGGAGTCGACGCTAATTTCAGATTCCAATGAGTACCCCGTTTCGAGGGATTGACTCGTGTCGTAGTTGCCAGAGTCGATCGTGATTTCTGGATTCCCGTTGCTCGATGATATGGCGCTGTCATCGTCCGGGTTTTTTGTGTCTAAGTCTGGTATTTTTTCGTCCGTAATCGGTTTGACGTTATACTGAATATTGGCACAGTTGTTGAGGTAAATGTCCTCGTCGTTAGTGACTTTCATAGATTTCTTTAGTTCCCTGAATTTTAAAATGACAGGATCCACGTCCTTCGACTTCTTTTTGCTTTTCGTCTTTGAGCCGCACTTAGGAAAGAGTTTGTTTATCTCAGTCTCATGAGTGTCGTGTATGGATACAAATGTATTTTTATCACTTAATTTGTCTATGTGTGTATGGTTGTTCTTTTTTAATGGCTCTTCAAGGTGTTGTAAACTATCTGATAATTCGTCTAATATTTTTTGTGTATTGCGATCTTCTTCTTCCCGTTTCAATCTCAGGGAAATACTTTTTTCACTGCTGCTACTGCTTGGCAGATCAAAATCTTCTTCATTTATCCTCTTGGAGTATTGATCAATTTCTTGTAGAAGTTTCTCGCTTAATTTTTCAGCGAATTCAGTCAGATGTTGACCTTGATGCTCCTCGACCCAATCATCATCTTTAGCAAGCATGTCGGATTTGCAAGTCACTAATGGTTCATTAGCTTGTATCCTGTTAAAACTTTCCGATTTAGATATAGACTTTTCTGAATCAGTGCTTGACATAGAAATTGAGTCGTACGGTAGTCTTGTGGGACTTCTGTGACTTTTACTTAAATTTTCATCAAGAGACCTTCCTTCGGGTCTATTTGGAGATAATCTATTTAAGCTCCAGGTTGAATTACTAGTACTGCCTTGCTTTGGTGAACGATCTTTTGATCTTCTACCTGGAGAAAGCCGTTCCAAACTCGAAGAACTACCACTGGAACTCGTATGAGATTGAGATCGTGATCGGTCTTCTAATATCCGAAGGTCTCCTGGTGATAACTTATTGAGGCTCCAGTTGCTACTGCTGCTACTGCTCGAAGCACCTTGAACTATTGCCATTGCTTCAGCGTTTTCTATTTTTTCAAGATGCTTTCTTTTGGATCTCGGACTACTCTGTATGACAGTTTCACAAGTTTCATCTAATGAATGTGCAACTTCTGCCACGGCTTCAATTAGACTTTGGGAAGCGGCTGCTGAAGGTGATTTTTCAGTCGTTGTTGTTTCTTCTTTTTTCATTTGTGATGGTGGATTCGGGAGATCTGGAACATTTAAAGTAATATTAGGAGATATTTATGTATCACTATTTTATAGAAAGGCGTGATATAATAATCTATAGTATGATTAAAGAATTTTATAGTGTTCCTGAAAATTGGTTATAGATACAAGTATTTTAGTAACTTATTGACTACGTAGTTTCAGACCGATCATCAGTTGGCAAACGTCTGTGGTATATTTTTATACTATAGTTATCACATATGATATGGTCGTGAGTGTTATGGACACTGATAGTTAAAATAAGATGTCGAAGACCGGTATGAAATAAGATCTCTATTCGTCTTTGAATCCCATCCAATCGGCTTTGCCTTTATTCTTTAATTGCTAGGCAAACAATCTCCTTCCTTGTATAATTTGGAGTGACAACTTTTAGCGTGTTTCAGTTGCAATTCAGAGTCATTAATAGGCGGATTCCATCGTGATCACGATGTCTTTGGTGACAAATGGTAGTAACCACTTACATTCAAGGAAGATATGGCGCGTCTCCTCATTTGTTGGCCATTACTATAATAAAGACATAAGCCCCCATAACAAACTCTGGAGTGTCACGTAATAACTGATATACTCTAAAACGTCATACCTTTTTCCATGGCTGATTTTCGCAATTCTTCTGGTACCACACTGATGACACTATCTACTGAATCTGGTGAAGACACACCGCTTGAATCACTATCCATATCATCTGTCGCTGGATTAAATAGTTCTATAGACATTAGTTTAGGGTGGCTTTTAGCAATCGGGTCAGATTTATTCGTACCTCGAACAATAGGGAAAGGCGGTCTTCTACTATAATTTACTGCAGGTATTCCTTTATTAAGCATCTCTTTTATTTGTCTAATTCTCTCTTTTCTTTTTCTCTCTGCACTTCTAGAATCCAGAGCTTCACTTGACGGTGACTTATCTTTGGGCTTGAATTGTGGAATTTCTGGTAGTTCTGCCACTGTTTGCAAAGTAATTTTTGGATAAGGTTTTACATCTTGTATTACACGTGGTTTTAAATCATTTGTTTCAGCGGTTAATTTATGGATTTCTTCAATATCCTTATTTATTTCTGCAATAAGTTCTTTAGTTACTTCTGATGTAGTTTCTTCTTCTTCTTCCTTGATAGGTGGTATTGGGTCTATTTCTTCATATATATCTATTGGAATAGATTTATTAATAAGGGGTGGTGTTTCTGTTTGAATTACTATTTCTTCTGTGTCTGCCTTCGGAGGAGAGTTTGGTTGACTCTTTGATTGCGGTTTAATTGGTGCTGTAGACACAGTATTGGACGTAGAATAGTTCTTCAAACTATATTGAGCTACAAGGATTTTATTTACTGATCCCGGCGTTTGGACAGCGTTAGGTGAAGATGGGGGCCTTATCAAAGGAAATGATTGTTTTATCCTCGGTGAGGGTAGTCCGGGTGAGCTTTTCATTCTAGGTGATGTAGGAACTGAAGATACTTTGAGTCTCGGAGAAGTAGGTCCTGGAGATAATGGCGTTGGTGATAAGGGATCTAAGGGGTCTGGTTTTGGAACATATATTACCGAAGCAAAGCTGTCTTCTGAGTCTACACTTGTATCACTTTGAAGACTGCTATCTTTAGAAGAATCAGAACCATCTTCTCGAGAATGTCGTCTTTCAGGATAGCTTTTATCATTGTTTGCATTATTGTCGCTCGGCGTAGGAACTTCTGGTACAGGTCCGTGATTTTTCCAGCCTTGAAGCATTCTCACAAACACTGTCACTTTGTCAATATTCGTTGTTGACGTTTTGAATTTATTAGTAAGGCCATTTTTAAGGGACTGAAATTTTTTGGCGGTAGTCGCTGAAGTAGAAAAAATTGAATCACGTATTGAATCCAAAGCACCCGGTCTTCGATATAAATATTCCTCATTTAACGAAGCTTGTTTTTGAATATTTTTTCTCAATCGTTCCTTTTCGCGTAACCGCTCAGCAGACATTAACTCCTCATTCAACGATGTCTGCTTGAATACACCTGGTTTCCGAGATTGCATTTTCAGATTATGTATTTTGAAATTAGGCATTTCTTCAACCATACTTTTCATATCAGTCGGCTTGTCGAGATCCTCTTCTGCATCATCTTCGTTTATTGACTTCTTCTGTTTAACTAGTTTAGGTTTTTTGCGTTGTTCGGGGACTTCGGTTGGAGGCGAATCTGGGTGAGGTGGTTCGTTGTCATCCCCACCGAGGCTGGGGAGGCTAGACCGGGACCTTACAAGGGCTCGTCGTTCTATATCTGCGATGTCGGTAAGACTTCGTGATTTTAACGTGGACGTTTCTGAAGTTTGAGAGGTGAGTCTGGGTGGAAGGACTTCATCGAGACGTCTCAGTTCGATTGGGAGATCAGCCGCGGGGGGCTCTGGGCGCACGCAAGGTCGCGGCGTGACCCTGGTGGTGAGGCCCCAAGAGGGTAGGAACGAGCGTCGGCCAGCTAGTCGCTGTAGAGCTCGTCGGACGAACGAGTAACAAGTTTCGTTGGGTGACGAAAGCGATGAGGAGCCTGGGGAGCCGTCTCGACTTTTCCATGGCTCAGAAATGCTGAAAAGAGAAGTTTTAGTTACTTTAGTTTATTGTGACTGTATTATATATGTATACGTATATATTATATCATTGTTCTGTGACGTCATTCACGATATCGTTGTAAAGTTCATTATATTTAGTTATATCATTTAAATTTAAAGAACCGAAACAACATTTAAATAGTTTTGAAAAACAATAATATTTTTGAATTTAAATATTAACTTGCGCGACATCTCATGTTATATGTCATAAATTTTTTTCGGTAAAATAAATGTACGTTTGACTATTCTAATAATTCTACTCGATTCTAAGTAAAGATAATATCATAGATGGTATAGCATACAGAGTAAAAGACCACACATGCACACACGGTACGTAGCCGATGTAATTTAATTTGTATCATAATTTTTATTTTATTAATGTAATTTGAACTCCACAGACTTTTCGTCCGTGCCTTTTTTAGGGTATTCTTTAATTTTTTGGTTATTCATTCATGCTCCGATGCGAACTCTCGTTGACGCCACGCCACTCGTGCGCAGGTTTCACCGTTCGGCTTAACCTGCGAGCGAGTGGTTGCCTCAGCGAGGGTTTTACACTTTGGGATTACTTAAAACTACAGGATCTCTATAACTATGTTATTTATAAACTATGTTAATATAAATCTAGTAGACTAATTGCTGTCCTTCACGGAGGCCGCTAACGCTTTTGAGTGTATAGCGTGGTCTAAAGCTTCATCGTTAATTTATGAAAATATGACATGGTAACTTACTGATCGTTTTCGACGGAAAGAAATCGGGGTGCCGGTGTCGGTGGGCAGAGCGTCGCTGGACGATGCCAGGGAATGAGCACGTCCTGAAATGTAATAATGTATTATTAAGAAGGATTGTTGGACGTATACACGGCCTGATGTTAAGTGACCACCGCCGCCTACGAACACTAAGGGCATGACTAACTCTCCCATATTGTAACCAACTAAGCCGTTTGCAGGCTCGGGTATAGATTTTATATTTTTTTCTTGCGAATGATGTAATACTGTCCCCAATTCACAAAGACCTGTCTTTGGTTTGTACGGATGGAATATTCTCTTAGCAAATATTTGTCAATCCACACACTGTCGTGAGGGTGTTCTCCTTTTGCTTTTTAAAAAAGAACTTCGAACGTCACTACAGACTAGTTAATTAATTAAACTCTACTCTATTTTCCCACATCAAAGTTCGCGTTTTGTCACTTGGAGTCTAAAATCCAACTGTAGTTTATGAGGTACAAAAGTGTACTTGCCTAAAAATGCATAATTGCAGAAAATAATATATCTAATATTAGTGGAAAACAACTGTCATCAATTATCTGTCATAAATGTCAAACTCAGAATCGAACACGACTCTTCCTTCAGCAGAATAAGTTATCGCCTATCAATACCCATAATAGTTCATTCGTTACCTGTGAATGGAAGTTCCTTCCTTCGTGCTCCATGGCCCATACGGTGAGGAGCAGCCGGCCCCCGATCCTGGTGACTCTCGCGAGTTCGCGCAGCGCCATCGCGCGGCGCTCGACAGTCGCGAAGTGGTGGATCACCGCTATAGACAGTACCGCGTCGAACGACTCGTCGCGGAACGGGAGGCACATGTTGTCGCATACCACTACCTGGAGATAATGACAATTATAATGGTGGTAATTGATATTAACAAATCAATTACGTCATTACTAGGTGCTTTAGACAGGTGCAGTCGCACCAAAGGGCTCTAGGGACTTAAATGTCTCACTATTATTTATTAAACTTATACTATTCATATTAATAAGTTGAGTAAATTAGACTTTATTGAACGAAAAGTTATGAGAAAGCATTTAATGCTTTATCACGAAGTTTTATATTTGACTCCTACAACTTTCCCTCGGACCGCGCCTGGCGTAAGGTTCAGTGAGATTCAAGTACTATTTTTTTAAGCGAATAACCGACAAACGAGCAGACGAGCTACCTGTTGGTCAGTGGTCACCGTCGCCTATGAACATAAGTAAAACCAAACGCGTCACTAATGCGTTGTCGGCCAGGAAATGAGAAGAAGATAGAAAGAAAGTACTGGCTCTCAAGCCCAAGGCTGACTAAAGCAGGAGGGTGGTAGCTAGCCAGGCAGGCTTCACGGAAAGATAATAATAACGGAAGAATAATAGGGTATCAATATTAATAACTTAATAATAATATTAATAATATAATCCCTACGCCAAGCCCTACAACCAAGCAGGCTGGTTTCTGCCACCTCTTACGATACCCTAAGTTCTGCCAGTATGGGATTGAAAGGATTATTCTAAGCCGCCCCAATACGGCACTACTCTGTTAGTATAATTTTGTTTTCACTTGACATTTAATATTAGGTTTTATAGTATCATTAATAATGACTAATCTATACTAAAATAATAAAGATAATGGATTTATACCTATTATTATACTTAACGGTTAAATGGTTTTAAATATGTGTTGCTTTTTCCCCTTTCTTTGTAATTAAGTGTTACTGAAAGTGTTAATCGTAAATAAATGAAAGTGTATATCGTATTTTGTATATTTCTAATGACCAATAAATAAATGAATTAATAAATATTAAGGTGTCCATATGTTAAGTCCACAGCAATCTTGTGTTGCAACCATCTGTTCAATGGATGTACGACTCATCAGCATCAGATAGCTCCAATTAGATGATACTATAGTATAATTTTTTTCTCCGTGCAGTTTGCGTCATAAAACGTCGGAGCGGTGAAGCGAGTATTTTTCTCTCTCTCTCCCACTCACGGGCCTTATGGGCGGGCACAGTGATGCGCATTATTGTTGTCGATAAGCGTTATGGATAGTGTATTTAGTTTTGCCGCAGCAAGTTCACGAGAACGGCAGAAATTAACACTTTGTAACTTTTTGGGATCTATTTTCATTTCAGTGAAAAATGTTAAAACATTGTTGATAACAACACGTGCTTGTGTTGGTATATTGGTGCCAACAGGCAAAATATTATTTTGAATAAAATCTGCCGTTTTGGTACAAAACAGAGGAGTAGCCATTGTGTCACTAAAGAAATTCAGAGAACGAATGCGCAAAAACACTTATTTTCTCTTCGATATATGTACTAAATTAGCATTGCATTAATTTGCAGGCATTAAGTGGGGGTAATGATGAAAAACAAATTACATAACAATTGACAAACAATGATCATAACACAACAATATCGCAACACCTTTGTATACCGCACCGCCGCCGTGCACCTGCCTTCGATGACTCATTTGTTTTCATCGATAATGGCGTTGCGCCCGCGCAACATGCTCACGCCGTAGCCGGCTTATCTATTATGACCCAAACTGCACGGAGAAAAAAATTATACTATAGGTAGGTATTGTGGCAAGGGTTTTTATCTGTCCGTAACTGTGTACCCTCCTAAAGCCTAAAATTTAGTTAACTGTTACCCAATCTAACTTATAATTAATAAACAATTATTATTTCTGATAGTGTTATGGTCTCAACATGGTACTGTTAATGCCATCAAATTTTATTGTTGTAAACTATCGATTAATTTAATTTATCTAGGCACTAAACAAATGTAACCGATTTCAGGTATACATAAATTAAAAGTTGTTCTTGGCTGTGTGAAACGAGTATTAAGTCGTGAACATTGTACTTGTGTCGGGTAGAGTTTTTTTATTCACTCCAATCTTTTTCCAAAGGCGACGTGAAGACGAATTCACGCTAAAGGTAATATTATAACAGAAAACGAATATAAATCCAAATAATTATATTGCAATACGTCGAGGAGTTCTACTTCGTCTCGAAGGTCAAGACAAGCGTATTTCCTGACGTGAAGTCTGGAGCTGGTTGCCTTGACACCCCGCGTACTAAGGAGTTGAATCTCCCGAATTACGAAGGTGGTTTGGAGAGCCGCTTACACGTATAGTGTTTTCGAGGTGCGTTTACACAGACCCAGTGTTATTGGTCCCTCCATCAGTCTCCAATTGATAAAATTATGGACGATTTAATAAGACACATGAGTGTATTCTCGCACCGAAAAAGAGAACAAATATTTTCTTTATACAACGTTGTTTTCTTACTCCGAATCTTGATTCTGTCACTACCGGCACCGACAGGATATTATCAATATATTAATTATTACATTTACTTGTTGACGTCTCTCGACTAATGCCGGGGGTTACGGCGTCACACAGTTAATTAGCGGATTAATTAGGCAACATTCGAAACTTGTAACTGTTAATTATGCTTGTATGTTATATGTATCTATAAAGACTATTAACTGAACAATTTTTTTGTGTTGAAAGGATTATTGGCAGATATCGATTCGTTATGGCTTCTTATATTAGCTCATGTTATTCTACATTTTATTTGCTTTAGATTATCGGATTAAAAGATTTATTTAGAAACTAGCTACTAGTTTTAGTTTATAATATTATATAGTTTTAGTTTCTAGTAACTAGTTAGTAGTTAGTAGTTAGTTAGCGCCGGAGTTATTATAAAACGACGTGTTTTATTATTTTTGATAGATTTTTGTTTTACGTGCTTAGGTAGAAACTTCGATAGTCTAGTTAAAAATAAACGGGATTTTGGCCTCATACGATTATTTGTACTGTCTCAAAAGGAATGTTGCATTAAGGTAAATTCAGGGGATTTATCCTATCCCCCAGGTTGAGTATATAGGTGGTTACGCAAGACAGGCACTGTTGGATTCACACGTTTTGCAGGAGATTCTAAAAATGTAGAACTTCTTGTAGACCTTTGCATATTCATATACTTGATCTTTGGATATTCCGGAACCTCTCCATGTAAAGCGGAATATTTTTAGTGTATATCTTGCTGCATAATAATTTTATTATGATCATTAAGATTTGTATTATATTGCTTTTTAATTTAATAAAAAAAAACTACCCGTAGTCCACTGCTTTTCTGTTAATTTATTTATCTGTTTTCGAGAAATGTTCGCGATATAGTCAAAGTTTTCTATGTATCTGCGGTTTTCTTTTTTTAAATCAAATCTCATTATAACTAAACAAACATAACACATAACTAAACAAACGTTTTATTCATGTACCCACTTATTCCGAATACTTGACAGTCAGTAAATTAGGAATAATTTAATTTTATTAAGAAAAATAATTTAACCGAAAACGACTGACCGGGCTTCCGTCACGGAAGGCAGGGCCGAGACTGAAATATCAGCGCTGTGCTCACGCGCGGCTTAAGCTGAGGCTGGGCCCATTCGTAGCTCGTTACGCTGCAGCACGGACATTTCATGTATTTAGGTTTAGTTTAGCATATGCTTAGGGTGTAGCGTTATTGTGTTTTCTTTTCTCTGTTTTTTGTGTATTTTATTATGTTCAGCTGCGGCTTTAGACTACGAATAAACATTTTTTTCATTTCATTTCATTATTTATGAAGAGCTATAGTCTAGCTCTTAACACTGTATTCTTAAAGGCAGGGGTTTTCATAAAAAAAGGCGATTTCTTTTTTAATAACAAAAAATAGTGGACAGGAAAAATATTAAAATATGTTTGATTTATAGTTCCTTGTTGTTGAATGTTGAAAAATTGTTATTTCTAACCAGAAAGCAAACACAAATTTTCATAGAGCTTGCTTCAAAATGGCGGTTTTCATGCCTTATTTTGTCCCTTAGGGGTTGATTTCCAAAAACGTTGTAACACGTATTTCTTAGTTTTTTTTACGAAAACCTATACATAACCTACATATATATTTCATAGATTGCTTCAAAACAGACGGGTTTTGAATAAAAATTTTAACTCCCTTTTTAACCCCTGGGAAGTTGACATAAAAAAACCAATATAACACGTATTTATTTATTTCTAAAAAACCTAAATATAAGCTTTCATAGTGCTTGTTTCAAAATCGGCGGATTTTCAAAGAGACCCCAATTTAACTCTCTTAGGAGTGGAATACTACGAAACTCTTCATTAATACGTTACGTTATAAAAGGATCCCATTATTTCAATTTCACCTTTCCATGTACAAGCCTCGACTCACTGGTTCATCATCGCAGAGCCTAAACTACTGAAGCTATATTGCAACTTTCTAGCTTCAGTAGTTTGGGCTCTGCGATGATGAACCAGTGAGTCAGTCATTCAGGACATGTCTTTAGGTTAATAAAAAGAGTTATGTACTTGAACACACAAAAAATTCAACCGTGTCAAGGTGAAAGTAAACAAGTCATACGCTAATAGCAATATCATATCGAATAAATAAGTCCAATAATCACACAACACACTAGGGTGCACTTGCGGGTTACATGAATATAAACAAATTAACATTGACATCTCAACAAATCAAGCTCGACAGTAAATATTAATCTGCCACAGAAATGTTTCTCGGGAAGCGCACCCGTGACCTTCTATTCACCAGATAGGTTTACCAACAGCGCTACAGCTCGTGGTGAGCGTTCGAAACATAATGTGATTTTTTAGTTGTCGTTAGTCGATAATAATGGTGGGAAGTTGTCGATGGCGTACCTCGTTGTTGTGATGGTGCGCGTGGCCGGCGAGGCGCGTGCATCGGTCGCCGCCCACCGCGAACACGGACGGATTCACGCTCAAGTATTTGCCGTTGCCGCAGCCTGGAGGACAACCAAACAGTTTATAAATAATTTTTGAGAAATGTTATTAATAACTTAAGGTTATTATTGGGTGCAATGCCAAAATTGTCAATTATAAGTACGATACGGTCTTTCTCTTATCTCTCTCTCTCTTACAGTATGATAATTTATCCACATAACATTTGAGCCGACATTTTAATTTCTTAGAATCCGTCGAAGACAATATGAATATTAAGTTAATACAAATATAAATTAGCGGAACAAACAAATTGTTAGTATAAACTACGAGTAGATAGATTACTATTGGCTTATTAACCAGTGAAGGCTTAGTGTGTCCTCCGAGGAATGCAATGTTCAATATTAGTTTGTCACGCCACTAACAGATGGCGTTAGTTTATTAATACGTTTTAACGTGTTGTAAATCATGCTAGTGAGATTTTTTATGCAATGTCCATATTGAAAGGCGACATAATATTTTTTTTTTATTTGCTCTAAATCATTGTGTTTGTCTCATTCTCCTTTGTACAAGGAGCATTTTTGGGACTTTCTCCAGGATATCCTCATGAAACTTTGCTTCTAATGGTCACTTATGGAACTACCGTTGCTAAACTCGATCCTTAACGATATATTTAAGTTGTCAGGAAAGAAGCGGCCTCTAGTCAGATAAAAAAAGTTTATTGAAGAAACAAGGAAATATAACACGTTGTATTTGAGCACTGGTATTTGAGCGGGGCTATTTTCGTGGCGTGTTCGTAGAATTGCCACTTTTAGCGAATGACATAACATTCAGACTTGAGCCCTCTTGTGTATATTACGTATTTCTAAATAATAGTCGAATATTACTAAATAAACAAAATGATATTAAATTGGTTGTTTTTCCAAATCTGAGATACTTTTATGGATCTTGAACAAGAGTTCTCGTTCGTGTCTACAGCCATGCATGGCCCATTTGCAGTTCCCTAAAAGACCCTCTACACTGGGAACGAATCTGCCACCGACATGAATTGTAACACCAGGGGTTTTGTCGATCAGTTGTCAGCGTAAATAGGGCGGTCGATAGCCGGGAAGATTCAAATCTTACGTAAGTAATAAACCAAGTGGTATGTACGAAGACTAGCAAACATCAAATTAAAAAGAAACCTGGTAATTGTCTCGTTGGTAAGAGTTGGTCAGAATACACCAGAAGCAGGAGAAATTGTCTCGGGCTAGGGCCGGGATAGGGTCATCTTAGGAGATGAGTTGTGTCAACATATCATTTATTGGCAATCGTCACTGTTTTGGCTCCCTCTGACGGTTTGTGTAGAACCAGTTCTGAACCAATATGCGTCTAGTGATCCTCGCACAAAACAAAGTGAGTGCTAACTGACGCGGCACCCTAGCGCATTATTACGATAAAAGGCGACTTGGAAAGACCGTCGCTACCTTAAAAATATTTATGATGTGCAGTGATTTATACATATAATGTTCTATCTAAGAAGTATCTGATGAAATCCTTTTATTTTGGTTGTTCTGCTTTCATTCAAATGCGCCTTGAATTTAATAAAATATGCCATGTTTCTGGAACAATATTTTCTGCATGTGCTACGTTAAGTATGCAAGCGGTAAGGTATGCTTATTTGGTGATCAATCCTTATCTAAATCGATAATATAAAAGGCATTTCCAATGCGTTATATGTCCATGACAATCAGCTAGACACACAGACAGCCAGCTGTCCATATAAACAGCGACCGAGCATTTATGACTTTACATGCTTAGCGAACAAAATAATTCTATACATATAATAAAATTCCAATCGATCGTTTTCAGTACGTGATGGGTATATGAGAAAAAATATTATTAGGTGTTTATATTAACGCAATAGAACCCAAAACAATACTGCAATATTTTTTATGTTTGTCTGTTTGTCTGTGCGTTTGTGCGCGCTAATCTCAGAAACGGCTTAACCGATTTCATTACGGTTTTCACTAATGTTTTACAGTAAGCGTCACTTAACATTTAAAGTTCGTTTTATTTCAATCCGTCCATTAATAATAATGTTATAAATTATTATAGGTACTTCTTCTAATTTACAGGACGATAAAAACCCAGGTATTATTTGGAAATGTAAGGCGTAGTTTATCTGAAGCGAAGCGGGGACGATTTGCCAGTACCTAATATTATTTTCCGACATTTTTCATTTTGTATCATTCATTATATTCACCATACTATTTAATATACAGCGTGGGAGCAATTTTCGTAATTGTTAGAAAATATCATATTTTGTCGTGGACGATGAGTCGGGATATAATACAGCTTTTCTGCTCGAGGAAAAGCTCGTGGGCGTTAAAGTACACTTCTGATGTGTACTAGCGATTGCCGTGTGGGTTGTATGAATATATCTTTTATATTTATAAGATATTTTGAATAAACGTTTTTTTTAACTTTTGTACATATAATAACTTTTATATATTATGTGTAACTTCAATATATTATACGATCAAATTCGATTTTAATTGATTTGGTTAAACTTTTAAATAACATATAATATTTGATTATTTCTCGAAAAGCATGGGTCAGCGAAAATATAATACTACTATAAATAAGACCATGTTTTTAACTTCATAACGATATATATAATAGAACGATAGATCAACTTTAAGATATTTTCCTTACCTACTTAAAAAAATTCTTGTATATTTCATAAATTAAATTTCATAATTTACAATATATACCTATCAATGACAACATTAGTTGCTTAACGTCTGTATTGGGAATGGACGATTATTCTTTATTTTGGAGAAAGTATTACAATACACGATGCATTTGAAATTGATGAAATCAAAACTTAATAGCTATGTGTAATCATACTGTTTAGTGCAGGAATAGCTCTCAAAGGCTTGCACTTCGTTAGAGCATATTTGCAATACTGATTTTCAATGCTGCCTTAAATTGTGAAGTACCAACAGAAATAATGTACCTACGTTTTAGCAGCATTATTAATGGCAAAAATAACAACACAAACTATTATGATTTCAAAAAACATCTAGCAGGTTGTATGCAAAGCAACTCGCATATTGCAAAAGCGAATCTCAAAGCGGGCAGTCGGCTTAAGTAGGTGGGAACAGTGCGTCATACTCAACCCGAATACCAGGAGCAGAACACCTGGTATACCTAGAATTACTAGTGAGCCCTGTGTCGGCGTTCTGCTGAAAATATTAACATAATAATACTCTTATAGAAGCTAAAATTGCCAGTATCACCTATGACCTATGAATATAAAGCCTTCTAATTTCGAGGTAATTAAATAATTCACGATTTAAACTTTGCCCAGAGAATGACAATCTAAAGCTGGTTAATTTATATCGTCATAAGGTTTTTTGATTACAACGGCCATGAACAGGTAGATATAAAACATCAGGTCACAATTTAAAACATATAAATGATTATAGTATTTACTTATATAATGTAATACAATTTTATTTTTGCGTAATAATTGACTAAATCTAAAACTTTACAACCTATTCGAAAATAATTTTCATACTGGGATTGAACTGTACAAAATTTTCACAAATTTTCATTTAAACCTTTCTCATAAATCACTCTATCTATTAGTCAAAACCATATGAAAATTTGTGCAGTAGTCTCTGAGATTAATGCGTTAGTTAGACAGACAGATATTTATATGTAATGTACATATGTAAGATGTTTTCTAGGTGTGTATACTCATTTCATCTCTTCTATATATAAAAACTTGGCTAGCGTTAATCACGAAATTCCAAAAGCATTACCATCCTTTGTTACGTTATGCCGCCGATAGTACAGTTGAATAAAGTCGTTAAGCTTTATCGAAGACCATCGAGTGGAAAAAATTTGCTGCTGTATTTGGCCAAAAATCCCGTTCGGTACTGTTTGCCCTTCAATGGTTGTAATACCGTTAATTAATAAATGTACTTTATCAACATTTTAATTGAGTTTAAATCGACCTAAAACCATGTATTTGGGCCGATATACGGGTATAACATAAAATAATCGTGAGTACCTAACAGTTACAATCAGAACGATAGCGATGTTATCACTTTAAAATCATGCTTACAATTAAATTTTTGACTAATTACAAATTATAAAATATAAAATACCATAAAATACAATTTATTGTAATTCATAATGAGTAAACTTAGCTTTACGTCAGACAAAACTTAACCATTGGCAAAAAATTACCGTATCAATTTGAGAGCGACAAGAATCTTTTTAAGACTGAGTGGTGAAACCATGTAGCGCAGTCTATCAGCGAGAGAACAACCAAAGCTCTTATTATAAGCTTCTTATTGTCGTATACTTGGTACAGATTATAGATATACTGCGCCAAGCCGGCTCCGCGGTCCGTACAGTGTTGCCAGGTGTTGCGAAATTGGATACCCCGATTTACAGTAACTGCGGAGACATCTCGATCTGGCCTCCATCAGGATGTCTTATACCTCGATTTAAAATTTGTCGAAAATTAGTATTATATAGTGCTATGAAAAACTTAAATCCAATTTATGTATTAATATTTATTAGTAAAACGAAAAGGTACCTATTTATGTCTAAATATGTCAATATTGACAAAATATAAAATAATGTTGATATACGTAACAAAGTGAATAAAATATTAATTATGAATATACATATAATTATATTCGTCCATGACGATGTCTGATCGTGGTGCCAGTAATTCTGTTAATATCTGATACTGATATAGTTCAGATGTTGGTGACAGCTGATGCTGTAAACAAGTTTCAAATTTGGACATGTTTTAATAATTATGATAAATTTTTAAATCTATAACTTAAAACGTGTGCCATATCTATCACTATTACATTTTCTTCTCACATTTTCCGCTCACATTTTGGTCAGTTTCCGCTGCAATGAGCCTTTTTTCCGTTTAACAAATGGTTACTTTCCGAAATCGTCCGTTAAAATTGTTTAGGAAAAAAATCGAAAACAAATAACTGGATTCAACTGACAATTATAATCGTTTCAAAAACCATTGGGATCGGTTAAATTGTTCCAAAATATTACACCGTACAATTTTATTTATACACGCATGGACTTACACATCGACTCGCATTCATCTGGACGTCGATCCAAAATAGGAACAAGTACGTCCTTGGATCGCGAAACCTTGAAATCCGCTGAAAGTGTCAGAATTCAAAATAGCAACGGTTCCAATTTCATCCGCCTGAACAGATGTTGGTCGCATTGTGGAACCACTTTTAGCTCAATGTTTCATGTTTCGATTGTTTGCGGCAACAAAAGTTTTAAGTTCTTTAAAAGCCTTAAGTGTTATTTTCCGCTAAAGATACCAGTTTCGTTGAAACACCGTGCACCTATGCCTGGGTGTACGAGGTTATGAATAGATAGATTTAAGTAAGTTGTATTATTTTCAACGTTATTCCCGTAGGTCAACTAAACATGGCCATATAGTATTCGACTTATGGGGTATCTGTATAAAAAGCCAAAGGTTTTTTTTAATAATAACTAGTGTTCCGTCTTCGCTTGTGATAGCATAATCCTTGCATTTACAAATATATAGTAACAGTTGATCGGGCGTTTTATAAATTGTTAATTTTTACTTTGTGTTAAACGTTTCGGGTGATTACCTTATCGCAAGAAAATTCGTGCAGATTCTTTTAATATGATCATTTACAAATTTACTTTATGTTTGTACTTTGCAAACTATATAACAACGTGCTAACAATATTTTTCTCACACTAATACTTGCTTTCTGGAATCTATATAATATTGATTAATTGCATTAATGTTCTAAGTAAGTTATGCATATTATGCCGTATCTGTAAAATGTATTCGATTTACGACGAAGTAAAGTAAGTAAGTAAGTAAAATAAAAAAATATATGTTAAGTTTAAAAACATTTGCGAGTAATTCCAGCTTTTATTTTCAGCTTCAGTCCATTCAAAAAACATAAACCTAGCCGTGTAGAACTAGATTTAGTCTACTAGCAACACTCAACTCAACATACTCTTCACACTATTAAAACCCAGTACCTCAACAACGACCATTTGTGTCGAGAAACAGAAATAGAACTAACAAAATTCCTTCCCTTTATAAAGTTATATAATAAGGGTGCGACCACACTAAGAGGAGGAGCCGTTTACACAGTCACTCACGCGCTGACATTTGCCTCTGGGAATCCGCTATTGAATTGCTAATTATCTGTTGATGTTATATTAGTTTACAAGCTAGTGTGGGCAGACTGTCTAGTCCGTTCAACACAGTGGGTGCACGTTCGTAAATGGTTTAGTAAAGAAAAACTTACCTTTCTCGTATTTTCTTTGATTAATTTAATAAATTTCTTATAAGACGAGCTATTATCATATGAAATAAAATTACAGGGGGATTTCATACATAAAAAAACTATGAATAAAATTGGAACTGTATTACTTTGAGAGTAAAAGTTATAAGTCAAAGACATTTAAACAACACACTTTTATAATAATATGATTTTTTAATATGATAATTAATAATATTAAATTAATATTTTAATATACATATATTTTTTATTTTTATTTTATCATAGTAACCGCGGTGAAATATCGACAAGCCTTTGTTTTCTGAACTTGAATTGTCCGCATCCCTTCTATCTAATTCCATATCAAAAAAGTTTGAAGGATCTTTTAAGATATTGATCTTACAAGGTCTTAAACATTGAACGAAAATGAATTTTTATTTGCATACGGTTGGTATTTGCCTACAATATTACGATCACGCAATTGCGTTCGCTAATTGTCGCTTTTTAGATCGCTAAGTAATTCACTAGCGTGTTTTGATTTCAATACAAAGTCAACTATCGCGTTTCATTTGCATGTTATATTCCTGGAACTAGGTAATGGATGGAAATAGTGTTTCCTTTCAGTATTACTGCTTTATCATTTAGTTCAAGAGAACTGTTAATATAAATTGTAACAAAAATTTTATGCGATGTATTATTAATAAATAATAAAAAAATTATAAAAAATGTATTTTTTTAATGTTCTTATTTTTTTAGAATAATCTTATCAGTAATTTAATATAAATATAATAGCAATCTGACCATTTTGTTATAGTAACGCGCAGCCATTAATTGTGTGATTTCGTAGTTATTTGATAAAAATTCTATAAAAAAATATTTGGAAACTGAAAAACTCTTAAGAATCTAAAATATGGAAAAAACCTTTATATGGAACTTGTTTCAAGCATCTATGAGAATCGGTCGGAGTGGCGCCAACTAGGGTAGGCCTAGTCCAGCAGTGGTCTGTGAAAGGCTGATAGATAGATAGATAGATCCATGAAGATAAACAGCTAGGTATTGGTTTTTAAAAGGACGCTTAATGTGAGTGTATGAATAAATCTGATTCACTGTCGTGATGTTGCAATCATAAAAATCTGTTATCTATCTAAAAGGATTAGAGTTATTTTTAAAGTAACATATAATTAATAATCATTAATTATTAATAATCATGCAAAGTTACAAAGGTTCTGTCTAGAAATAACAAAAAAATACTGACCAACGTCGCACACCAGACTGCCGGGCTCCAGGTCGCCAAGGAAGGAGCGGACAGCGGGAGCGGGCGCGCGTGGTGCGTCGTCGTCCGCGCCTGCCTGCTCGTATACGTCGTGAACGTACGCGCGCTCCAGGGCTGCGCCTCGCGCTGCGCACTCTCCCGCGCATTCGCTCGCGCTCGCCTCCGCGCCCGTGCCCGTTTCCGCGACGCTCGCCACCGCGCCCGCGCCCGCGCACCCATCCGCCATCACCGCACTGCCATTATGCTGGGCTGCAATATCAAAATTACCTTTTGTTAATGTTAAGTAAAATGAATAAAGTTTGTCCAAAACAGAACCTCTTTCGCTATTAATTATTGTCGACTGCTTTTAGAACTTATCAGATTAAGGAATAATGGGATACACTTAGGTAATCTGAAATCACGAATCAAATAGCGCTGAAACATAAAAATAAATTAAAATTGTTCCGGGACATATTGGCGAAGTTGATAGTACGTTGTGCGGAGTTTCTTTCCCGGGATATTTGCCTGAAACGCCTCCCCGGGTCAGCGGGTCACCGCCACGTGAAACAACCGGGTGAGTATCGTACCTACTGTATTTAATGTAGATATTGAAAGCTTTGTTGCTAAATCAATATAAACGGAAGTAAATTTGCTAATGGTTTTTAAATTTACCTGACTCTGCCGTGAAGCGAGTCGTTTTAATCAGTTTTACATTTTGACTATGGAATTTAGAGTGAAATTTACGAATAATACGAACCTCAAAAAGAAGGTTAGTCATTTAAGAATATTAAAAGAGAAAACCTTAACATTAACGTGGCCGATATTCACTGCAGACACTTAAAACCCGTGACTGCATGTTCGCACATTTCATTGGAATATAATAATATTAAGAGTATAATAATTACCTGATACATTACATGTTGAAGATTTAAACTAACATAGTATAAGGTAGTGTCTATCTGTCTGAACGCAATTATATCGAAAACTACCGCGCTGATTTTAATGCTGTTTTACCCAATTGTAAAGTGATTCACGTGGAAAGTACTCATGAGGTTAAACATGAAAAAAAAAACAATTGGTGATTGATTATTTAACGAAGCGAATCGAGGGCGAGTTTCTAAGTATCTAGTGGGTATCTTGTTTTCTGTATAAATAAAATGAGTTGTTTCGTCGACATGTGCGCTGCACTTCGAAACTATACCACATATTCGTCTATTATTTTGTGTTATCCTCGTTACTCACAGCATTGATCAACAGAAGATGAACAAAGTTAAAAGTTTTAATTATGAGAAAAGTGTATAGGTTTATCAATAGATGGCTGAATTCGATACACAGATATTAGTTTCTATATACCATCAATGAAGCGGGCGGGTAGTACGGATATTAATCAATATGCGGCTGTCGAAGTTACCAGTGGATATCCGTAATTCAAGCGACAAAATTGACGTGTTGCAGGATAGAAACCGAGAAGTCACTTGTTAGGCCTTGCCATCCAAAAACGTTAAAAAAAAATTGCCACTAGTCCCAAGGTCACTATTAGCCACTATTATCCAAAGTTGATACATAAGTTGCCTATTGGAACTTTTAGGAGATGTGTGAAGCTACATTTTGTAGGTAAAGGATATTATAATATACTATAGATGCATGTGTAAATGGACGCCTGGAAATAGTAGCGCGCACGCACAGTTTCAAACTTACTTTCTGATTGTTATATGTTGCTTTAAAAGATAAGCCGAGGAGTTTCTTTCGCCGATTCTTTTCCTCAATGTTCAATTTTAAGCAGGTGAATTTCTTGGTTTCATCTGTTATTTTTCACCCTTAGGGGTGGTATTTTTTTTTTCAAATTTAAGTGGGAGCAAACACAAAGTGTACCCGCTCAAACAAAAAAGTAATTGTCGAAATCGGTTAATAAATGACGGAGTACTGAGGTAACAAATAAAAAAAATATATAAAAGAATTGTGAACCACCTTTTTTGATGTCTGTTAAAAATACCAGAATGATTTTGACTTGGAAATTCTAGGGGTCATCCACTAAAGTTAGTTATTTCGATTAACGACCTATTCTCAGACTGTGAGTTATGAAAATATAATATATTTATTTATGCCGCAGAAGCAGCTAAATCCATCGATAGCACTAAACATAGCCTTATGAATAATTACGGAGGCTCAAGAATATGTTTGGAAACTTAAGACATGTCCGTCAGTAGGTATAAGGACCGAAATATTTTTTATTTACTAAAGACTGAGATACAAAGTGGTATTACAGAGGATTGTGTCTAACACTTTTATTCATCTTTGTGGTAAAGTTATCATCACTTCGAAGTGTATCCAAAGACCTGAAGATGCAATGCCTTTATGTCCTCTTGCTAGAGAT
Source organism: Megathymus violae (assembly GCA_003671415.1). Taxonomy (NCBI): domain Eukaryota; kingdom Metazoa; phylum Arthropoda; class Insecta; order Lepidoptera; family Hesperiidae; genus Megathymus; species Megathymus violae. The sequence goes on along the minus strand of PDGT01000012.1, from coordinate 7,601,157 downwards.
CGCTAGACTCTATGCCACTCTGCTTTGTAACACCCGCTTCTTGAAAGACTTCATACCACCCTGGGTAGTAACCCAGTTTCTATTAAGAAACTTCATTCAACTACGGTGTTATAGACTGCATTAGTGATTCTTTTTGTATTTGTATATGTCAAGACCATTGCTTAAGACTAAGTGTGCTTAGGTGTTCGACCTTATTTCGTTACTTATAAATAACCGGATTCTGATTATAATCAGGTTGTTTATTGTGTTTATTGATCGTAATCAGGTATCAACCTGGTCAACTTCTTTTTTGGCCGACTCGGTCTATTGTTCTATAAATGGATATTATTGTAGTAATTTAAGATGTATCGAACTTCTCCAGATTCGATTTTGTTTTATTAAAACAAAACAATGTCAAGTATTGAAGTGGTATTTATTTTTGAAGGCAGTAAACCGAGGTGGTCAGCAAACAGTTCGAGGCGTCATCTGGCTGCGGGCATTTTATTGTCAAAGTCGGCAAAATCTCTCCGAAATACATTGCGCTCGGTTTTGCTGATCTTTTTCTTGTTTGAAATGAGAGAACGGTCATCATTTCCCTGTCCTCGTCCCAAACACTTGGGGTCGGCACAATGTGCCCTTTTCTTCCATACATATATAAACCTATTTTTCGTCATCTCAGTGCACACATCCTTAATCTTCATATCGTCTTCCACACTGTCCATCCACCTCTTCTTCGGCCTTCCCCTTCCCTTATATCCATCAACATCCATTCGCAGCATTCATGAAATGAGAGAACAGTGGCACTTGGTAATCTAAGTATGAACGCCGAATGTAGGAAAGAAAGACTGCAGATTTTTTTCACTACAGCATTACAGAACGCCCATTACAGAACGTGTAAGGCACAGGCACGGATCGCTGCAGATTTGAAGCGTGCAATACAAATTATTTTAGTTTATTGGAGAAGGGGTTATAGTGTGCAAGAGTCCTTTATGGTTTAACGAGAGCAATCGACGGATTAAAATATTATCCTTAGAATTTAACTTTAGTGTTTAAGTTAGCATAGCCAAATTTTAGTCTTTTCGGGGTATATGGAAGGACCGCTTCTGGCTGAAGCGTTCACAGCCCATCAGCTCATGTCGGTAAGTGTAAGATGGAGTCAAGTAACTGCGGGTGCTGTTTTCATACTTCGGTGGGCACGTCGAGACAGCAATGTTGGTTATGAAAGTAGTAATTTAACCATGTCGCAACTGTCGTTAACTTACCTGAAAATCATTATCATAGTTCGGCTAACTTATACGAACGTTCGTAAGATGTATACCTAAGACTGCCCTGTAAGTCACCCCACTGGTAAAAACCTCATGGAAGTTCGTTCCGTTTTTTTTTAACTTATTATAATTTACTGCTTGATGGTGCAGTGCAGTGATGGTAAGTGGCGATGTAGCCTTAGTTTTTGAAATTATGACTTTCAGACACAGATATTTTATTTTATATCCTGTAGTAAATAATAATAATAATAATAAAATATGAATAAGTCCGTTTACTGATATAACGTTTGAATAACTAAGCGCGCGATTACCGAATCGAACGGCGCGGAGGGGGATGCGTTCCGTCGCCATGGCAACGCATCTAGGACGAAACCGGGTCGCGAGAACCTTCACCCCTTTCCTGGGGGTGAGTCGCCGCTTGCACTGATAGCGCGATCTACATGCACCACTTTCCGTTTATAAATAAAAACGTAAATTTGAATTCGTCCTTTAAAAGTATTTATAGTCATGAAGCAACGTTTCATGCTAAGGGTTGGCCTATTTATAGATTTCAGGGTATCTTCGTGATATTTCCAAGTTTGTTTATTACTAAGCTCGGTTTATGACTCAATAACACGAACAAGGAGGTTCCAAGTTCGAATCCGGACCGACATATCCATATAACTGACAAATGTTTGTTCTTGACAATATGGTGACACACATAGTACACTGTGTGTTACATGTGTGGCTCTTGGAATCCGGATTAGTTAAAAAAATATGAGCTCATCATTATGATGAATAGTAAGACATTACAATACATTTCCGCGCACGCACGCACACGCGCGCGTTATTGTGCGTGTGTGTGTGTGTGTGTGCGTGCGTCCATGCGTGCGTGCGTGCGTGCGTGCGTGCATGCGTGCGTGCGTGTATCTGTAGAGCAACAGGTGTGTCACCGACGTGTTTCGGGTTTTTCGTTTCTTTTGTGTATCGAGCAATATCAATAAAGTATCGAATCTATAAAGGTCTCACTGTATCTTTTTTTCCGAAGGCTTTAGTTTTTATCTGTCTGAAAACGATCATCCCTCTGAAGTCAATCGACAAATGTTATTGTGGAATTTCGGATGCCACGTAAGAGGACCATTTAAAAGGTTGATTCACGATTTTCTTCGCTTGCAACCAGTGTGAGATGTCTTACGTTATGAACATCTATAGATGGCGGTGACCACTAAGTAAGGTGGTAATAAGGTGGTACGTCAGTTTGTAGACAAAAAAAGGATGTACCAAGTGAATCAACTTTGAACGTGGTCGGTACTGCTATGAGTTAGTTTACTTGTATATTAACTTTATGGTACTATACGATATTTATTTATTTCTCCTTTATCGTTATATAGATATATTGTTATAATAGGCGGACCTGATGCCAAATAAAGTTCACTAACATTCAACCTTGAGAGTGTGCAAGGAACTATATGCCGGTAGTTGAATTTTTTGAATGCTCCCGAATGATGTGCATCTTAAGTTTTGGGTGCGGCTGTTATAATAAGACTCGTCGCAATGCCAGAGCAGACTGTCGAGTGACATAAGTAATCGTATAAGACAATAAATTATTTTCTCAAAGAATATTAATATTCACTTGAAGAGAAACTTTCTTTCTTAGTTTTCCTTTGGATGGCGGTGGTGGTGATGGTGGGTGACGGTGACTATTTACCATTAGGTGGCTCGTCTGTTCGTTGTTGTTGTTGGCGGCTATTAACATAAAAACAATAACTTATCAACTAAGTAACAATTTATACATGAGGGTACATTTATAGGAGCGCAACTCTCAGGCATTCATAATAGCTTAGCCCAGAGCACTGATCGCCACGCAACCGCAGATCCACATATATTTATAGTGTGCGAGCGAGATGACCACAGCTATACAGCTATCTCGTCTACACCTACAGGGAACACTGACTACCTTTTATTGTAAAATAATTTTAATATTTGAATTTGACAATGGTACATGTACATTTATTTTTGTATAAATACGGAGCAAATCCTAAATAAATTCATTACGATTCTGGTTTTCGGCTGTCACTCATCTCCTGAGAACACACAACCACTACAACTGGTGACCCCGACGTGATGATAAAATTTTATCAGTTGTTTATCAATTGTATAGTATTGCGCATTTTGTCCTGCAACATTCCTGTCAGCACCAACGTGTTAGAGAACAATTACGAAGAATCTTCTATCCTGCAGTAGGTCGCTTAAAATGAAATGCTTAGTAGACACTTGTAGAGCCACGAGGTAATATTCTCTATGAAATTTAATTCTGCTATCTACAGTCTAAATCTAGGACGTTCAACCTAACCTAAGTAATCGATAACGTTTATCCTGTCCATGTATTAGCGTACGTTAGTCGAGTAGTGTTTCTCTTACACAAAGTAGGTTACTGAAAGATTTGTGGTTTTGTATACACTTATACATTTTTTGTAAGGGATAAAGTCTGACTAAACTTTAAAATTAGTCCTCGAATCCAAGCTAACCTCCCCTGCTCGTGGTGCATCCTGCTGAACAACGGATAAGGCTATGGCGAACGGTCCCTCTTGTTGGAGATCGCTGGGCTCTGTACCACACAGTTCAATCCGGTCGGTACTTGCACGGTTGTAGGGTACTCGCCCGACTGACTAGCTAAAACAATCAGTATAAAATCGACCGTAAAATGTTTCATACGTGTTTCGGCCGCTGTCTTGGAGAGCCAGTTATAATGCGGGTCCTCCGCTTCCTTTTCGGTCGGTTTTCAAAAATAAAAAAATTATTGCCATACATTAATTCATTCGCATTAAGGCATTCGCTGGAGTTAGCTGGAGCATTATAAAGCGCACGACGCTGGCGATGCACAGTTGTTTTTTTCTTTTTTTTCTTGTCGTACGTTGTCCTGGATTGCCCCAATTGACGGTAAATAAAGATCTAGTCATGGTAAAGAGAGTCTAAGTGGATTTTTCGGTTCTTGGAATCTCACATCATAATAGAAAAGGAAACATCGAATTAATTGAAGTAAGGTTTATTTCTTGGATAATTGGACATTCTTGTATATTATAGGCGTAGATAAAAGCTCATAAATAAACGTTATCATACCCACACCCCGCACTAAGATTCCTTATATTGCAGTAGGATGGACGTATGCAAATATGACGTCATAAAAATCCGAGATCAAAGAACAAACATTTATCTGTCATATTAAATGTCTGTACCGAACGTATTCGACTTTTGTCCCTTCACTCGGCAGTTGCAGTCACTATCAAATAACCTACGGGGTCGTGAAAATGTATGTATTAATATCCTCTAGTATATACTTATGTATGTTATTTTTCCCTACTACTTTTCATAAAGGTGCTTTAAGTTTCAGGAGATGTAGCGAAATAAACTTCTTAAGACATCATTTAACCAACATACAAAGTTAGTTTCAACCTGCGTGGAAACAGTTGTAGCGCTATTATTATCTGGCGTCCATATCATCTATACCACAGTACCCTGTACATACAAGCTGTGCTTGCACACGCCGCTCGGAGGCTCCAATATGTAAATCGGTAATGAATGTCCGTTTGGGCGTTAAATTCGTGTATTTCATTACACAGGCGTATACATAGCTGCACGGCGCGGATACAATTTTCAGGTCCAGTGCACTCGATTGTCGACATATTTGTTTGTCTGTTGGCTTGAAAGCCATGTCGTAATGTAAAGGTGTTTTCAGATCAGTGTTAACAGGTGGTAAACGTTCGTATGGTGAAAGGGTGAGGCTCGTCACAATGTTGTGTTGACATAACGCTTATGCATCCCATACGTCTTTTGAGAATATTACGAAGTTATATAAAACTATTTGTTGGTCTCAACATGATAATCGTGAAACTATTATGATAATTCAATAGCACTGTACTAATAGATAAATATTCTCGTGAAAGGTTTAGATGTATAACGTGACCAATTTATAAAACGCCTGATAAAATCAATTACAATTGTTTTGGTCTCGGTGACCATTTGTGAACGTAATCATGATATTTTCCGAAGCGAAACAGGGTGGGTTACTGTCCCACTGTTGGGTCCGGGTCTCCTCCAACAATGAGAAAAGTTAAGAACATAGTCAAGACCTGGTCAAGTTCCAACAAGGTCCTGGACAAGGTCAAGTTCCTATTAGCAGACTTCACACACCATTGGGAACCCTCAGGTAAAAAGGTGTCCTCGCGATGTTGGCCTTCACCGAAACAATTGATAATAAATTTGTAACCTAAATCAACACTCCAGTAGAACGACACTAGTACCCTACTACCGCTTTTTCTTTATTGAAAAAACTTCAGTTTCATCGCAATATCTTTCGGTCAACGATCTGCCATGATGTCGTAATTAGGTAATAATTCAATAAGGTCCCGTTCCTCGTTTTCTCTCTCCCCCTCTAAGTAATATTTAATTTGCAGCTAAGCCCCTATTCCCTGTACACCTAAGAGGAGGCCGATAGAGGAGAATTAAATTAAATATCACTGCATCCGATGGATAGTTTCGGATATTGGTTCGTTGAAAAGTTAAATATTAGCTTTGTTTGGATATACTGGCTTCCTTCATACAGTTCGGTTGGAAAGAATCATCGAATGTTGACGTTTTGGTAACAGGAGAGCAAGACACGACGAGGTGGTTTGACGACTTGAACAATGTGATAATCTGCTGACTTCAGAAGGCTTACGATCTGGCTTACGGTTTGGAGTGGCACTAGTACGGAGAGGTCTGTGTCTATTAGAGGGCTTTTAAGAATGGACGAAATTGACTTCAATCCATTAGGAGTCCAGGATATACTCTCTTCTTTATTGCGTACATTCACAGTGCTCATTACGAGTGCGTTGGTTAGTGTAGGGGTCAATCGGCAACGGTAAGTCGAGTCGCGGAAGTTCTAATACAGCTCGAAGGCCTCCGACATGGCTTGACGATAACTTCAGATAATTATCGAGCCGAACACCTAGTGTGTGTAATGTATTTCAAAGCTGACGACACTCAAGAAACTGTGCTAATAGCGATCACCCATCAAACTACCGATCTCGCCCGAACACTTTAACTGACACAATAGAGAAGTTCTGTTTTCTATCCTCACTCAAATGTAACATATCATTGTCCTTCTGCTGAACTTAATTTTCTTGGTAGGATGAAATTAAGGCCCCACTTTCTCCAAAGGTAAAAATAGAAATACCATATAATGATTCCTTATTCGTACATCATAGACAAATAAAATAAAAGGAAGAGAAACCAATAGGATATGCAAAAGGCAAGTTTATAATGATAAGGCTGCATGTACCCCGTTCCATATCGATGGCGGATTTCTCAGACAAACTTTACATAGAGAATTGGTATACAGAAATAAAGTGGGATATACAAAATATATGACAATTATAGTTGAATCAAATATTTTGCAATGATAACAGATAACAGTAAATTTCATCTGAGTGTTTATTAAAAACCGTTGGATGAAAAAAATTGTTTAATCTGTGTTTTAAAGATATGAACTAATCAAGCACAGCGGATACAAGTAAAAAGAGATTTCCAATGGTAAACAACAACTGTGAAAATATATTTCGAGTTAAAAGAAGTGTATATCACTTATAAAAGTATACGGTATATGTGTGGACTCGCCAGTAACAGCTAGTATATTAGGTTGCGCATCTATTCCAGGTCATCGACCGGCCTACTTGCAGACCGGGAACGCGTTGCGCGGCCCCGGGAACTTTGCGGTAACACTCGTAATAACGCGCTTTCGGGCTTCATAGGGCACAGTCGATCTGGTCTCTATACCACCCAGGCACCTTATACTCGAGCATGGTGATAAGGTTTCCCTTCTTAGGTCAATTTTAAAACTTCTGTTATAATTAACATTAAAAACCGCTCCGTGATCGACCAACAACGCGTCTGTAAAGTCGCTGTTATGAATTTGCCTCTCAGTATTCAGAACCTGTAATCAACTTAAATATTGCTTACTAATGTATATATATAAAATACATTGTTTACTAATGGAGGTACGAAATTATTTACTGGAATAAATGTTGCTTTCGGTAAGATGACTCGCAGTAGAATAGTATACGCGGCGAAATATATTCTTGTGCATTGATGTAAAACAAAATCTGTCTGTTTATCTGTCTTCTCGAAAGCGATAGTAATAAAAATTTCCAAACAAGTTTTTTGTGGGTGTTCACCAATAGCAGTGTTTCACGGGGGCTATGTATATGGGGGTAAATAAGGAAAAATTATATAATACCTGATAATGTCCGTAAACAATCGTTTTTGATGCGGTTACTATTTGTAATATAATATATATATACATTATACATTGTAGTTTGTAAAAGGGAAATATTCTGAGTTAACAATAAGAGTGTCAAACAGCCAATACAAGAATTTCTGCGATCTCGTTTTCCTTATTGCACCAATAACTGTCCCGATGTTGAGCTCGAGTCACTTCTAGCCATGAGACTTTCTTGAGCCATAGTCCTACACGCTGGCCAAGCGCGGCTTGGCAAATTTCACACCCCATCGAGTATATTACGAGAACTCTCAGGCACACAGATTTCATCAGTTGATTTCCTTCACCGAAGCAGCTGGGGGAGTATTATAGGCCGCCTAAATACGGCCACAAACACTTCACATCTAAATTTATCTTATGTTATAGTCGTACCGACACAACATATTTGGCAGAAAAAAGATGGAATACGTCTCAATGACCCCATTATTCGGAGAAACTCGTGTATTGACTTGGGTCGAGGTATGTCGATTTCACAAAGTATATTTCGCACATATCACGAATCGAAACCATTAATATTAATAAAATACTAGTAAATCCCGCGGGAACAGATCTATTTCCCTGGATAATAAGTATCCCATATTATGGTCCATAACATAAGTTCCAAATGTGTGAAGAATAATCTAAATTCTTTTAGTGGTTTCAGAGTTATGGCTGTTGAAAGATGTTCAAGCGTCTATCAATAGCAACGTGTATTTGGCTCTTTCATGGGTAGATGTGTAAATATTTATAATGAAATTCCATTACAATTGACAGAAAAGGTTATTACAAAGTTAATGACTACTTAAAGGATAAGACTGCTTGGACATTAATTTCATATAAAGCCATTAGTGCGTTCTGTAACTGGGAGTAGGAGCAAAGAAAATCCTCGGCAGTTCATGCCGCTTCTTCTTCCGGGATCACTCACGGTAGCGATTTGTTGAACCAATGGTGCAGTTTGACTTTAAAAAGTGTTTGTACAAACCAACTTCGAATAAATATTATTTCATTCATTCATTATTCACAGTTTCGACCACGTTATAACTATATGATTATTATAGATTTGTATTATGAAACACTGCAATGTGCTAAAGTAGAAACTGGTATGGAGCAGCATGCTCAAGATCTGGACACGTTGTGCGGAGCTGTCCCGGGTCACGCCGCGCAGCCCGAGCGCAAGTAGGCCGATCGGCCGTCGACCTTTCCGCAGATGCGCTATTTGATATAACGAACTTTTGCTCGTGGCATCATTAGTCAGGGTACATACGTAGCTTTTTGGAGAAATGCAGTTTTTGATTTATAAAACTGCAATATGATTTGTAATTGTAGACGATGCCTATAAATATTTTTCTTTTAATTTTATTTTTTGCCATGAGCCTTATTTTCTTTAAACGTATTAAGGCACAATATGTTTAAATAGATGTTTGAATAGATGCAAATTTTTTTATACATAGGACAGTTAGATGTAAACGAAGACGGTTTTCCAGCTACACGGCATTATATTGATTTTATTTTGTACTAGCAAATGCCCTCGCTTCGCTTTGGAAAAACTACCTTACGCTTAAAGCTAGCATCTGCATTTTTCTGACATTAACATTCTGTGAATTAGAAATACATATATTAAATCCATAACTTTTTTATTTATGGAGGGATTGCAGTGAAATAAATTTTAAGTGATGCTTACTGCAATACCTTAGTGAAAACCAGAACAAAATCGGTTACGCCGTTTCTGAGATTAGCGGGAACAAATGAACTGACAAACAGACAAAAATTCTACCAACTATTATTTGGTGTTCTATTGTGTTAATAAAGGCCCGTAATAATGTTTCTTCTCATATATCGTTCATGTACAGAAAGCGATCAGTTAGAATTTTATTATTAATATAGATAGTTTCGTGTGTGCCCTACAATAATGTAGCAAGCTTTTTTTATGTATGTTTCCGGCTCCTGTTTTTTTGCACGAGTGCAATTTACAAATGAAGATCTCTTGCATTCGTGAATCATTTCTTTGAACTTTCATTAAACTGCACTAACAAACTGATTATCACATTTTTATTGAAATTATCACATAAAAGTACGAGTAAAGTATATAAGATTTTCCAAAAAAATATTTCACAGAAACCATGTCCTTATAATTACGAACATAACAAAATATGTCAACAAAATCAGTCGAGCCAATCCGAAGTGATAATATTTCATACATGCGGCAGTTATTTATACAGAAGAGATAATAAAAATAGAAGTTAGGTCGTTGATGAGCGCAACACGCAGAGAATAATGCGGACTTAAATTTTTCTTCGATTTCATAGTATCAGTAATAGATGGTATTGATAAATGGTATTTATACTAATGCTATAAAAAGAGTGTGGGAATTTTTGTGAGTTTGTGTATATGCGGACGGAAATCTTAAATCACCCGTAGTGGTATCTTGTGATACCATGCATGTGACCGATCCATACGATCCACGACACAGTATACGAAATCACGGGGGTATGAGTGTGTGAATGTTTAATTACATCTTCTTACAAGGATCCAGCCCTGAACTCGATACTTACCACTCTCGTTTTTATCTGGCATTTTATACATTTTTCATGTCACCCAATACACGTTAAGTTAGTTAAACAATTGGTAAAAATCGTGCAACAATCCTCAATCAACACTCAGTACATTTTTTAGTATCGGGTTGGTTTCATCCTGTGTAATAAAAATATTATTTACTAATAGGTATTTTGAGCAGGGATGTTATGGAGCTCCAAAACCGTAAACAAATCCGATAAACATGTTTCGAATAATTTCGGATAGGGCAGAGTCTAAATGAAACACGTTATGACAGGTTCTCGCCAGCCGAGCGCGTAAGGATACACTGGCCGCGTCGCCTTCATCTATTGAGGTTTTTATTATTTGGTTTTTAAGGTTTTTATTCCATCATTATAATACCAAGTAATATCTTAGAAATAAAGTCAAACTCTTACATTGTAAATTCATTATGTTTTTACAAGTTCTACATTATCGAATATCCGTAGCCGACATTATCCAAAATAATCGAATAATCCGAAATAATTTAATTGCCGTAACTTTTTTTTTTTAGAATAAATTAATGTTTGACAACAATCTCACCTGATGGATAGTGGTGATGAAGTCTAAGATGTTGAACGCACTAACTTAAGAGCCTATTTACTCTCTTCTTGAAGACTCCCACATCATAAGAAAGCGGGAACACCGACGCGGGCAAGTTATTCTAGTCCTTTGCAGTGCGCACAATGAATGACGACGCAAACCTCGCGGTCCGTATAGGTGATACGTTCATTACATAAGGATGGATACCCGCCGTAGGTCCAGTTGTTCGATGGAGAAACGGCGATGGGGGAATTACTGCGAAAAATTCCTGCGCACACTCTCTAAAATGTGTGCTATAGAATACCGAGAGAATAGAATAGAATAGAATAAATATATAGAATAGAATAAATTTATAGAATAGAATAAATATATAGAAAATAGAATAGAATAAATATATCCGTATCTACCATATCCAGATACAAAATTTCATATCTATATCATCCCTAATTCTAAAAAGACGTAAACCCAATATTAGTACAGAAATGGTCTGTGATGAGATTGCATCTTTTCACTTAAAGTTATAACCAGGTATGCAATCAATTCGGCAGCTACTTCATTTCTCTATGAGCCCTTTGTGTGCTCATTATTCTACAAGATTCTTGTTTTTAGCTGTTAATTGAAATTTGGCACCCGTGCCAGTGCACTCTCCGTCTTTGCTTCCAATCCAAAGTTTAATAAAGCCAAAAATTGACCAGAATTCCTTTGTAGTACTATGTGTAAAATTAATTTCACTATTACATTTGATTTTATTATTGGCTAGTAAATTGCCCTTGCTTCGTTTCAGAAAAACTACGTCTTACGCTTTGAAATAGCATTGTTTTAGGAGTGGGTTTTTCTCGTTCTGTGAATTAGAAATATATTAATTTATAACTTTTTTATTTATGGAACTTTATTTATTGAAATGAAACGAACTTTAAATGTCGCCCATTTACATCAGCAAGGCCAAAGGTATAGCTGATGCGTTGTCGGCCAAGAAATTAGAAGATAGTAAGAAAGAAAGTACTGGCTCGCCAGTCCCCAGCCGGAACACGACGAGTTGTTTGGCGGCTGACTTGAGCAGGACGGGGGTAGCTAGCCAGGCAGGCTTCATGAAAAGAGAATAACACCAGTAATAATATTAATTAATTAATAATAATACTGGTAATATAATTTTAAAGCGAAGCCCTACCATCAAGCAGGCTTGTGTAGTCTCTAACGAAACCCTGCTCTGCCAGTATGGTCAAAATGAGTATAGATATATTTGATTGTTTATATGAATCATTTTAATTTCACTCACTTTCAAATATCCAACTTATTTGAAAGTTTGCATTATTAGGTATATGTTTAAAACTGATAAGTGTAGAATAATATGTTAATGATGATCCCGAGATAGATTATTCTACAACATATACTGGTAAGTAGCTTAATCGTTTTAAAATAGACCAGAAATCACCTTCGCTTCGTTTCAGAAAACTAACGCCTTACATTTATAAATAGCAAACTGACCCAAATTGTTTTTTTTTTATCAGGCGCTATACATTTCATGTTTTTCTACTTTTATTATTTTAAAGCTTTGCCAGTAGCGGTCTTCCATCCAGTTATTGTCTGTATAGTTGCATCACTTACGATCGACAAGTCGTCTGGCGATGAACACTTCGTAATTAGGGATTATTGATGTTGGAGTTCGAGGAACCGAACGTGTAAGTAACACTGAGTGTATCCGAGCGTCTAGAACGATATAATGTCATATAAACTGAATGGATGAAAACAGTATGACAAATTATGAATGACCGTTGCACAGTAAAGTTGAATTACGATTGTCCTAGTCAATGAAAAGCTTTTCGCAAAAAATCGTTAATGTCAATTAAGATCACAGAGTTAATTGTGCACTAAATACGATTCGTTCCCATATTCCGCCGAGTAATCTCTTCCTCTGTAAAGACCGGTCTAAAGTAATAACTAGGACAATACAATTTTAATCAAATTTTCTCGCGTATGGATTATATTATCAGTATTATTGTTAAGTCATTAATATTATTACTGGGATTATTATGTTTTCGTGAAACTTGCCTGGCTAGCTACCACTCTCCTGCTTGAGTCAGCCGCCAAATAACTCGTCGTGTTTCGGCTGGGAGCTTGAGAGCCAGTACCTTCTTTCTAACTTTCTTCTCATTTCCTGGCCGACAACGTATCAGTGATACCTTTTGGTTTTGCTGATGTCCATGGGCGACGGTGACCACTTACCATCAGGTGGCTGGTCTGCTCGTTTGTCGGCTATTAATATAAAAAAAAGGAGAAACGGCGAAAGAATATCCTCGGCACATCTTTTAACACACTACATGGCAATTACAAAGCATGTTTTAACCTGCGTGGAAATGGTTTCAACACTGTTATTTGCATTAATACACTTAAATGTATAGAGAAATGTAAAAACAAAACGTGAAACTTCTGATAAAAACAAGTAACAATTGTTTCGCGTTTTCTCGCTGACAAATAACGATGATTTTCAAAGCGAAACGGATTTAACGACAATGTTCAAAATTCAAAAGCCGTACTTGAACATGTAAATCGTAAGTAATGTATTGCCAACTGCACAAAATGACAATAGATGGATTGGTGGAAGCCGCGTGACGTCACCGGTTAATGATTCTCGATAACGTCCGCGAGTCATGGATGGTACTGGATGACGTACGACTGTAACTACTATGGATGGTCACAAGCAGCGCACATTGGTTAATAATAGAAAATAGAAGAGTTTCAAGGAATTAACGCTTTCGACTAGATTTCAAAGCGTTAATATGGGACACCTCAAGTGCTAAATTAATCTATTTTTATTGAATCGATTTGGTGTTTCTAAAAAATCATGGATGGTCCAAAAAACTACTTACTTAATAGCATAGGGATCACTAAATAATATCCTAATAGCGTCCTAGCACCTTCACTTAACGTATTTATCACGCATTACTATTATAGATTAACAAACCGCCTTCGTTTCGATTAAGAAAAAATACGCCTTACGCTTTGAGATACCATTGTTTTAGGACTGAGTTTTTCTCGTTCTATAACTTAGAAATACATTAATTTATAACTTTTTTATTTATGGACAGATTGAAATGAAACTATCTTTAAATATTAAGTGAGGAAATATAATATAATATCTTTTTAATATTTATTATTATTTATATAATGCAATGCATAAGTGAAAACCATAGCGAAATTGGTTAAGTCGTTTCCAATACTACCGCGCATACTAAGCATACCATCTAGTGGCGCCGTTGTTCTGGAGGGTACCCTCCGAATACACAAACTCACAATTAAAAAAAAAACGTTTACACACTCACACCCCCGCTCTAGGATTCCTTGTGTTGCGGGTGGCATGGAAATACACAAATATGTCATTACAAACACCCATGACCTGTGAATAAACTTTTATCTGTCACATAAATGAGTCGGCCGGGATTCGAACCCGGGACCCCTTGCTCGGCAGGCAGTTCACTACAAACTGGGCTATGGGGTCGTCAAATTCGCCCTCTCTTTATAATATTAGTATAGATTTAATCTACTTATCAAAAATGACAGTATTAACGAATTTCAACGCTCGAACTGTCAAAACCTCGTCGAATTTAATTTATTGTTATAAGTCTAGTGTCCTTTCCCCGAGTTAACTGTACGAGTTCGTATCTTGTAATTCGGGTAAAGGACCTCGTTGTCGACACAACGCGCACTGTGACCCGCCGTGTTTCACAAGGACCCTTCGTATTATGCCGTGGCACGCGCCTCGCTGGAGGAACGTGGTTTAGTATGCTCCATGATTTTAACAGGACTATATACAAATAATATTTTAACAGATATAAAGAATAATGTCTGCTAAGCAGCACTTGACAAGCGCAGCAGACTATAGCCTTAAATCTTCTCAGTGTGAAAGGAAACCCGAGCCCAGCAATTGGACAATTATGGGTTATATATATAAATCATAAATATATAATTATATACAGATATAATTACAATTTTAGTGTTCGATATATATTATTATTTAGATACGCATTTAGTTTACCTCACTGAATCGCTTTTCCACTTTTTGGGTGTACTGGAAGAAATTTCTGATTAGGAAGAAGCAGCACCCTTGCACAAACTTTACATACATATTTTATTTAATATTTAATTTATTGTGCTTACAAAATAAATATACTATTTATACATGCATATATTACGTCTAATATTTAAGCTCGTTATAAATATATGTATATAGTTATTGCCTGTAATTGAAATCAAGGTAATATTAGTAATTATTATCAAAATCATCACCATCAACTACCATCGCTGTTGCTATCCACGACCGCATCACACGCTTACAGCTTAATATATCCATCGTTTGTACGTGCACTTATGTACCTCACATTTCTCTCCGTCACACTGGATTGGATAGTTGAGAATGCCAAAGGGTATTTAGTTCGCCCTTTGTATCCCCTAGTATTAGTGCGTACAATAAATAAATAAATAAATACCTGTGTAATCAATCTAAAAGGGTAATTTAACTAGCAAATTACATATATTAGAAGAAGAAATAATGAATTTATTTTAATTTGAGTAGGTACACCCATAATGTATTTTTGATTATCTCAAATGAAAATGTATGTAATGTTCGCGAAGCCAATCATCTCTTCTCCTTGCAATTGTGGTCCCGATCACGTCGCTGTGCCAATGCGGACTCGTCAAGTGTTGGAAGTTCTTATACTGCCTTAGAGTTAACTGTTAAATATGTACCGATACCTGAGAATGACAACGTAACATGAGATTGGTAACTCTTAAGGAGTTTAGTCACTATCAGTCACTAGTGGCCGCGCACTACGTCAATCAGGTACAATTTACACCAGCCGTCGGGCTGTGAACGCTTCGGATTATAAACTAGTAAATATAGACTATAATATAAAGAGAATTGAAGACGTTTAAGCGCGCAATGCGACGACCTCAATGGCCGACTAGCAATGTTACTTAACTTTATGCATTTCCTAGTATTCATAACGATAAATACTATGTATTATTAGATAGTAAGTAGTAACTCGCTTCGAGGAACACGAAACGTTCGCGAACTGTAACCCGTATTTAGTGTTACTTTTTTATCAGGCGCTTTATTAATTTTTCATGGTTAAATGTACAGTTAAACATTCTTCTCTTATTTTTACAGTTTATGCATCTATGCATGAAATCTATGTATTTTTTGTATTTCGTGATTATCTCGTGTTCGGACAGCCAAATATGTTTTATTGCCATTGGAAAGGATACATTAGTAAGGAATAGATTGCCAAGTAGGATTTATTTAATACGGAATCCTCACATCCGTCAATTTTTCTATTTTCAAAAGATACTTTCTGTGGGGAAAAGTTCTAGATTGTCTAGTTCTTTACCGACTAAAACACTTTGGGCAGTCATCTGTTACATACAGACAGTTACCGAGATCTCATGCCAACGAAAAATTCATTTTCATTATAAATAAGACTCAAATTTAAAACCAACTTTTTATCTTTTTAGAGTTGTGAAATAAATACAGAATATGGCGTTTATTCGAATAAATCATAAAACTAAAATATTGTATTTTAACACGAGGGTTTTGAAAATAACAATCCCAAATAAAAATCAAATCTGATAAACGAGGTACGGGGGAGTTAGTAGCCGCGGGAACGGTCAATAGTTCAATTTGCTACCGCTAGTGACTAAATTTATTGAAAGCTTCTGTGCCTCCAAAGATACATTAAGCCTCTTTGTCGATAACTATTGTTGTATAGGAACCGTTAAGTCATGTCGTACAGTCGGATGGTATAAGAAATTCGGATATTTGTATTGGCTAGTAGGTAAATTATGGCAGCGTAGTAGATTTCATCGCTGCAAGCTTACAGAATTACGAAGGGAGACATACTCATCTCTGTCTGTATTGCAGTGAGACTTTTAGTATAAAGCGCTTTGTACAGCTTAAATCAACTACTACAACAGTCGCTTGTGATTGTGTTGGCCGAGCGAAGGACCACGAGTTCAGGTCAGTCAGATAGACAGACATCTACATGGAGATATGTTTACCTTCAGGTCTTCAATGTTTGTGATGTCTGATTTGCATGTCACCAGCAATAGGTATTAATAGTGAAGTTTAGATCTACCACCGTTGTGCAGCATCGGAAAAGCGGATTGGAGTAGGTTTTAGTAATCTACAATTACTAGAGCGTCATGCCCTTCAGTCAGCTTCTTAAGGATTGCAATTAATAAAAAAACTTGGTATTGAACCGAACAAAATATCAAACGAAACGACATCAAATTTTGGCGCTGTCTTCCAACGAAGTGTCAGTATTTTACAAATATTATAAAGATTATGCAAAGTTAGAGCCAAATTCACTTTTCCATCGGACTCCAAATGTTTCCTTGCAGTGGCGTGGTGTCATTAAATACTTATTTGGTGGTTCGTGTAAATCACTTCCCGGTCTAGTTGGAACGGATCCAACTTGTGAAATACTAACAAAATTTAATGGTTTATAGTTGGGTCCGTGTGGGTTGTGGATGTGTAGAACTACTGGTAGTCAATAGTCGATTTTCATATTTTCACAGACGCGATACCACCCAGATACTAAGAAAACGGACCCAGACACTATGAAGTTTGTACGGAGTTAAGTTTTCCGAAGCACGAGTCAGTAAAATTAATTGTCATTTTATCCGCAGCAAAAATTGTATTTCGTAGCAGTGCCATAGCATAGCATAAAGAATAGTTATTTAGCAAGTCGTTAAAATCAAAACAGTACACAACTGAATCAATTCACCTTACTTAACTAAATTTTTGTTTTCAGTAAATTCTATCATTTCATTTTCATACTGCGCTATCTTTTAATGTTTTCATTACCAACGTTTTAACACGACCGGAGTAACTTTCTGTATTTTATACGTACTTGTTTGTATGTGAAATATTCATTTTTCATTAACCTAATTGGCACTATGAGCTTTTAACTGTAATGTGTGTGTCTTGATGGATTACCATTCGGTTGCAATGGTATAATGGTTCTTATGTTCGGCTCAGTTTCTCACAGTACAGTTAAGACAATAGTTTATGAGGATGCCCAAGAATGGATTTGAAACTTTTACTACAAAAAATAGTGTAACGTCATGGGACGTCATACTGAAGCAAAAGTTTTTATGCATAATTTGTGCAATTATGTTTCAGTGAAATTAATAACTAAACTATACTAATATTAAAAACTAGCGGCCCGCCCCGGCTTCGCACGGGTGTACTTTATCAATAGTTTCCGCAGCGTATGCGATGAAGGAAATTTTTAACCAAATTTTTCTACACCTTGGTTCACGTTACTGGAACGTTACACGTTACTTTAAGTAAGGATCCCTTATTTTTTCTAGTAATAAATATAGCCGATGTTACTCAGGGATAATGTAGCATTCTAATGGTAAAAGAATTTTTAAAATCGGTTCAGTAGTTTTTGAGTTTATTCGTTACAAACATAGAAAATATAAAGCTTTTCTCTTTATAATATTAGTATAGATAAATACATAAAGGGAGAGAGCAAAGTATGTGAATTTGTGTTTATGCGGAGTTTAATCTTCGAATCCTTTAAATATTCTTTTACCGTTTGAAAGGTACATTATAACGGATGAACATAGGATGTAAAACGCATTAAATAATAAATAATTAATTTATAATATAGAATAGTTCAAACAATGGTAGTGGACCGCTGTATATATTATATTCATGTTAAACAGATTGTTTAAATTATTCAACGAATTTAGTTATTGTTAGCAAAATGTAAATATTCAATAGGCAAAAGCAACGTGGTTCAATAACTAATAACTAGATGGCGGTGTTCCAATTTTTAAATCTCGCTGATGAGATTTTTTGCAGAAAATGTACCTAAATAAAAACAGTACAACAGTAGATAGGCATCCAAACGCAGAGCTGGAGTATGTTGTGTATCTGAAAGATAGTAGCAATATCAAAGAATGTTGGTTTTTGGGTGCGTTTCCGTTTCTCTTGAGCGTTTCCGTTTCTCTACTACTCACACTATCTGGATCATCATAATTATCCACATATCTATCCATATATTAATACGTGAATAGAAAAACTTCTATGTTCTCTATTTGTCAACCTATTTTCTTTTTTTTTGGTAGCTGTTGACGAGCTTAAGTTTTATCGTTTAGTGTTTTCAATAAAAACATTTTGAACACAGAATGTTACTTAGTGATTATGCTTGAATTTCGGCCACTGGACGAACATCAATATTACATTAATGTTTGTTATAATGTATAATATTTATACTAAGCATTTTTGGTATAAAAGTTATTCTTCTTTTTCAACCAATGTAACCGGGCGATAATAGAATGACGGTGATGGTTTTTCTGGTTTATCTGGTTATCGCTACAATAGTACTCGTTTACAACCCAAATAACTTGAAAACCAAAGCACAATAAAAAAATGTTTGCATTTTAAACGCTTTCTTTGTCTCATTTACCTAATTATTAGTAATAACTCGTACGCTTTGTTAGGCCTCACCTCAGTCCTAATGAAGTACAGATCAGTATGTATGTACTCTGTGTTTAAGGGCTCTGTAACCTGTGATAGAAACGGAGGTCTTATAAATGTGTCATGTCTGCCTGGCCGTATGTCATAATGTTGTTTGTTAAAAACTACTAGAGATTATATTATGAGAGAGAAGACCTTACACAAAAGTTTTTATGCTCTGAATTTGAGATCAGTTAAGGAGTTGAATTCCAAAAAAATATTTCATAGTACCCCATAATTTTCACATTTTGAGACTTTGGCTGCGTATTTATGTACAAATCAGTCGCTTTTGAGCTTCAAATGTCCCGTTAAAGCGTCACGTATAATTATTTGCTATCGTTAGAAAGCAGTCGTTGAGATAAGCCCGAGGTCTTCAAGTGGCATAATAACTTCCGATACTTCCGTAGACCACTGACTTGTCACTAGTACGCTCTGGAGCATCATAGTTGTGTTTGTTCTAGACCTTAACAATGATACGGAGCATCTGCCTGGTGTCAGCAACTAATATGCGAAGGCAAATGTTGGCCGCCCCTACCACGTCAATATCATGCGCCATTTAATAGCTTGTGTAGTAGATCTAGACCCTACTACTCCCATCCTTCCCCATCAAACAAAAGTACGGACAACGATACGGCGCGCTCATGCAATATTTTTATAATAGACATAAAAGTAAGACGTCGTGGCTACCCTCAAATAATTTATATCGAGCAGTGATTTTTTTAGGGTTCTATCTAAGAACTACCGAGTGCTGAAAGTATAGTAATTCATCTAGTTTGGATGTCCTTGTAAGGTTTAGTTAACACAAATTGCTTTCGGATCAAACAACTCAATACAATTGTCGAGTTTGTTGAAGTAAGCCTTACGTATTTTGGCATATTTGCACGAGTATTTTAAAAGCTTTGTTACATAAGACCCCGGAATGTTTGCTGTAAGATATTCTGCAATGATATTGGGACCGTTTTATCTATTGGTGAATACTGGCGTATGTCATGCAACGGCATGTACCGCCCGCGAGCCAGGCAGATACCGTCGTAGCATTTAACGATTGAGTCTCACCAATACTGGTTTGGAAGTGGAGTTTAATAATACGTCAAATACATACCTTCGTATTGAAGATATCTTGAATTAAAATTGAATAACTCTGTTATCTATATTTATACTAATAAATAAAATTGGAGTGTCTGTTTGTAATATTAAAATAACCGTTTTTTACTACATGCATATGAATGTATATACGGTACATATACCAAAATAACATTTTTTACAATTTTTGTCTGTCTGTTTGTTCCGGCTAATCTCTGTAATGGCTGGACCTATTTTGACGGGACTTTCACTGGCAGATAGCTGATGTAATAAGGAGTAACTTAGGCTACTTTTATTTCTACTAAATAACTTTTTTGTTAAATTCCACGCGGACGAAGTCGCGGGCACAGCTAGTTTAGATATAAAATTGTAATTAGGGTTATATAAAGGCTGATAAAAAGTGGGATATTGGTGTATGGAATTGTTTTCCCGGAATAGTTGATTAATTTTGTTCGTCCAGGCTTCAAGTCATGAATTGGCTGATTAGAACGCGGTTCACGCAGCATACATGTATCTGGGTAAAGATAATTTAGAAAGTCTCAGTTACTCTATCTGAACGCAACTGACTCAAACACTATTGCGGCTGTTTCGTACAGATTTTACCAATAAATATACAATATTCACGAGATATATTTCAGTGTATGGGATAAAAAATTTAAATTTAAAATACGCCTGATAAATCGAGTAATGTTTACGGAAGCAGTGTGTAAGGGATAATAGATTTAAATTAATTTATTATTAACTGCAGCTTATGTTATTAACATACTTGAAGTGTATCTTTTAAAATGTGTAATGTATCTGTTGGAATTGCCTAGGCCTCATAATACAGGAAATCTTACTATGAGGTCTAGAGCAAACTCCCATGTATTAAAAGCAATTTTTTTTGCTATTGAATAAATAAATAACAATATAAAAATTAATACGTTACATTCCAATCGGTTGAGTCGCCCATCGACATGACCAAGACCAAAGGCATCACTAATGCGTTGTCGGGCAGGAAATGCTCGGGGGAGTATTCTAGGCCGCCCTAATAAGGCCTTTATCTTTACATCCCGATATCGTCCTGTTATATGTATATGATTGGGGTCCTGGAGAATTAATAAATTTAGATTTTATTATCAATACCAAGAGTTGTCAAAATCTATTATATAAATGTCTGAGCATTATTATTCTAATTTGATCTCTTTAATAATTTCTCTAACAGTAATGCAATGTACAATTCCATAGCGGTTTCTTCTGCTCAATGCTAAAACATCTCAAAACAGTAGTGGAAGCAAAAAATGACGCTTAAATGATTTTGATTTTAATATTGTTGTCAATGGATGTCTAACACGCAACGTCATGAAGCACTGTTGGCTGACAAGGAAAAGAGGTACACACTTTTTAATGACTATTCATGGAGAGCGTTAAAAGAGACAAGTACATATTACTCCAATAGCCCCGTGAACGAATTAACCTACCATGGGGATTACAATTTGCGATCGTAACATAATGGGGATATGGGGACCATACACCATTAATTACGAAACATAATTCTTGTTAAAAGGGTAAATTAAACCTTCACTGAAAATCGAATTAATCACATAATAGAAACATGTGATTAAGGTACCTAATAATAATAATTTAATAATTCAGCCAGTAAACTTGATCAATAAAGCCGTGACGTTAGCTCTAACTATTGTCATGCAGAATTTAATGGAACTAGTAATAATGTGTTTTGACTAAAATTTGCTAATAGTTTGAACCCTGCTCACATCCTTAATTTTCGAAATATATGCAAAAATAACAATGGAAACCATCTAGAGGATTTCTGCAAATGTGAGTTGTCAAAGGCCTATGATCGTGGTGGAAAACGTTTTTAATTTTTTTCTGACAGACAGTCGAGCTCAGTATTGTGTCAGGCAACTCCATTATACACTCATATATGTAACACTGCCATTCATAAGCCAAGATTCGAAAACAAGCTTTTATCTGTCACATAAATGCCAGTCTCAAACGGGAATTTAATTTGGGATCTTCGAGAACCCAAATATTTTAGTGTATTCCCACATGGAATCTAAAAGGACCGGTACGCAGCAGGCAAGCCTCGAAATACAAGAATAATTTCTCTACCGTCGATAAATTTTAGTGGACCCAAAAAGGTGTATTGGCATACTGAATCTGGCAACACCGGTATGACCTGCGTACTGTCGGCTTGGCTGGTCGCCCGGAGGCGGCGACCTAATTACAACCGCAAGTTACTGACACTTGCCTCCGTGCTGTTTTCAATTTATAGCCGGCGATGTTTGAAATACGCGAGTGTACCAATCCTGAACAAACAACGATGCGAACACATGCCGGGGAATTTCCCAGTTTAAAATATAATTATAATAACGCAAATTTGTACCACTGTACATAACACTGGTTGCCGTTGATTTGGTTATTGAAACAGTCCAACAGTCCAAATGAATAAAAATATGACATTTATTGGGGAATATAATTCACGCTGGGAAAATTTCTAGATTTAAAATGACTATTAATCAACATTAACGTATGTACATAATAGTCTCATAATAAAATAAAAATTGACATATCAGAAATAATTACAGGACATGTTGTCGGTGAAATTGGAAATGCTAAAGCGGAACCATCGATTTTGTGGGAAACATTCAGTGTTAGAAAATTATTAGCGTTTTAAATTGCATATTTCACATATTTTATTACCAGTGACTTAGTAACAACTAAAAGTTGCGGATACTTAAATTTTCCTTGGCGATCGTATATTTTCAGGATAGCTGTAACTGTAACAGAAAAAACTTTATTATACATATACCATATTAGAAAACATGCAGAAAAATTCCCAGAACGTGAAATGGTTCTGTCTGAATTTCATACTATTTTTTGGTATATTTACAATATTTACTTTGTAAATTTTGTTACTTTTGTTCAGTCAAACAATTTATAAATTAACATATATTTTGAAATAATAGCGCTGCTACAGCTGCAAACATGGGTATCCCCTCGAGGTAGCTAAGTTAATTACAATAACAGGTTACCGACATTTGCTTCTGTGTTGTTAATAATGTTTCCTCCTCAGTGCTTAAATTAGGTTTAGCATGCCAGAATTAACATTGATTCCGAAGAAGTTATGTACAGAATCGTACGACGACATTCTTTATGCACATTGCAAAGGACTAGAATAGCTTGCCCGCGTCGGTGTTCTCGCTTACTTACGATGTGGGGGTCTTCAATGGGAGATTGAATAGGCTTTTATAAGTTAGTGCGTTCAATATCTTAGACTTCATCACCATTCACCATCAGGGGGATTGTTGTCAATCATAAACTTATTTTATATCTATAAAAAAAACAGAAAATTCCCAGAGTAATTTTTTTTTTAATTAGCGCGGCAATTTTATAGGTTTTCTAGTTATACTCGTAGTTGCATCGATTCTGCTGTGAATTTAGTTTTTCGTTAGATCAGCAACAAAATAGCATGATTCATAGATCGTTCATTGATAGCTGGAAATATGGCTAATTGTAATGGAAAGTTCCAAGAATACTAAAAATAATATTTCTTTAGAATTCACAGAATTAATAAATACGGTGCTTGTACCAGTAATGGACATTTATACGAAACGTTTTAATATAAATTTTACAATCGATCCATGTTATCCAACTAATGGTATCGCTTAGCGAGGGGTCTCTGTTCGATTCCCGGTTGAGACATACATTTATGAGACAATTAAACAGTTTATGTTGGTGTTTGCGATTTTCATACAATCCGACACATGGAAACCAATTCCGGAAGTGTGCTGCGTTTAAATACTGTCATTTAATACTAAACTTTATTATGTGAAAAAATGTACAAATAATAAAATATTATTGATATTCCTGAATGTACTGAAAATCCCACTCAGGGGTGTCGCGGCTAGGTCCAATAATCCATTATAAACATTTTTACAAATATGTATGTATATGTAAAATCGCACCCTTAGAATAAAAGGGACTTACTCAAAAATTGCAATTTATGGGAAATGACGAAGAAAGTTTTCAAAAATGTATGGTCTTGAGTAAATTTAAAGAGACTGGATGTATGAGGTTTTCCCTTTTTCCCTTTCTCACTCATAATTCGGGCTCTTTTTCACCATGGGGTTTTAGAGTAGGCTTTTTTAAGTAAATTCATAGTAAAATCTGGAATTTCAGGAATTTTGAGTTAAGTCACTTTCATTCTAAAGGTGCGAAATGTAAGCCCTAATTGTTTAGGGCCCCATTTATAGTTAAAAACTATGAACAATCAGTGGACAATCCTCTCAAAAATTTTTGATTTATTGAGACCGATAATACAAAAATGTAGGATATGATTTTAAACTAATATCATCGCGGAATTTATACATTTTATTATGTAACGGGAACTCACGATACGTTTTAGTTTCGCCGTGACCACGATCCATGCAACGGAGTAGAAATATTGGCAAGTAACAAAACGTCTCGTGAGTGCCCGTTACACAATAGAATGTAAATGTAAAAATTTAGGACTTCATTGCCCGTCGACTTGTGTCAATCGTAAGTGAAGGACAAAGTTAAACAACCATGGACGAGGGACTTGGATAGTGGACCGCTACGGGCTACATTTATTTTGTCTTCAGTAGTCTGGAGTGTATAACCCCGCTATCGGTCGCAATCTGTATCGAAACACTGAGCCATGTATGTGACCAATGACCATCCTGCACGCGACATTAGAGGTTCTAACACTTCGGTTAGTAGGTACTACCGTCTACATCAGTTCGCACTGGAGCAACACTGGTCACGAGGAGAGACTTGCTTCACAGTAGATCGTAGGCTTTCAAGCCAATGTGACCTCGGAGTAGGCGGGCTTCAAAGGGTAGCGTCGTAGGGTATGTGGTTCCTCACGGTGTTTTCTTTCACCGAAGTAAGTGATAATTAATTGGCTCTATTAATTTTAAAAATATTAGAGGTACGTACAGGATTTGAAGTCGCGTCACCCGTGATTCTAATGTAGGTCACATTAAAATCACTAGGCAATAATCAATTAATAATGTAACCCCTACCCTTCAAAGTCTGTGGTTGCGACTCCACCTACTTCAGAAAATCATTTAGAAATTACACGATTAGTAGAGAACGATAACATTATAGGTATTGTTGGTTGTATGGTTGTTTGAATGAAAAACAAACATTCGAAGACGTAGGATAATGAACCCTTCACAGACTGGCTGTCATCAGGAGCTGACGTCACGATGGCCAGCGCCACCTATATTTATTCTGTCATGACAAGCACTTCTAAAGGTCGAGTAAATACGTCACAGTTGCGTTGACCGAGGAACGATCCGAGTAGCCGCAATTAGTAAAACGATTCTAGGTAAGCAATCGATTTAATTGCTTTTACAGAGTTTACGGTGACGTTTTGCGATTATTTACAATGTATTGTGGTAAAGAAATATTTTGCTACATCTTTTTATTATTTTTAGGTTTTAGTTATTGTTATGTTTGGTGTACAAATAGATGTAAGGGTAGACGAAAAAACAGACCTGATGGTATTCGATACATTAGAAACAAAAGTATTAACCTCGCATTGTCAGCAAATTAGAAGGGGTCTTCTTACATCCTAGAAGTTCCTCATTTCATAGCTTCTCCAATACATCGAAAGAAAGCTCGTTCGACAATTTGTATGTACGCCAAACGCAAGTAGAAGCAAAATTTAACGTGAATAAGTTCATTTACAAAATACTTGAGTGATTTTGAACGTAATTTCATGTGGTAAGGGGAGTGCGATAAAAATATCACATAACCCGGTGTCGCTCCCACGGCACCGGGTATGTTTTGAAGGTTTCCCCCACATGATAGTTGCTCTCTATAAGATTCTTTGCTTACAAGTCAACCGGCGCAGGTTATAAATGTGGTTTTAAAAATAACCGCTCTTCGTGCTTGTCAGCGTGCAAGAGAACACATTTTACGTCACGCTTTTGAACTGAACATATAGTACTGGAGATTTGTAGTTTAGAGAATTTATTAAAGGGTTCCTTTGAGACAATTCCAGATGTTTCAATAAACATCTATATAATTTGCATGAAGGATACAAGAAAAACTATTATTAGGGGCCTTTATTAACGTAACAGAACCCAAAAATAGTTGTTAGAATTTTTGTCTGTTTGTCTGTGCGTTTGTGCGCGTTAATCTCAGAAAGGGCTTATCCGATTTCGTTATAGTTTTCACTAATGTATTGCAGTAAGTATCACTTAATATTTTAACTTTATTTCGTTACAATCCGTCCATAAATAAAAAAGTTATAAATTAATAAACGTATTGTTAATTCGTAGAACCACAGGTAGTTATAACCCCGAGAATAGTGGCACGGAGTAGCGAACACCCGAAAGACACAAAACACGCAGGGGAGGCATCGGTGCGTTCATATGAGATCCCGGGGCCTTCCCATATGCGTCGAATGACTGTCGAGGGGGTACGAATCCCACATAATCCAGTTTCAGAGAATAGCCGGAACAAACAGACAGACAGACAGACAAAAATTGTAAAAAATGTTATTTTGGTATATGTACCGTATATACATACCGTATATACATTCATATGTATGTAGTAAAAAGCGGTTATTTTAATATTACAAACAGACACTCCAATTTTATTTATTAGTATACATATAGATGATAAACAGCGTATGCAAGGTTTGACACAATTCCATTATTAATATGTATTTTTATATTATTATCAAAATAAGTTGAAGCTTCGATAATTATGTACTTACCATCGGTAACGACGACCACTTACCACCATCTGGCACGGATGAACGTTTGTCGGCCGTTTAATAAAATATGCCTTGATTATGTTCAGTTCCCAAAATAATCGATGATTTAAGTTTCTGAATGAAAGAATTGCCGATGCCATCAAATATGACACGAAGGCTCCTGACTCATTTTGTTGTCCTATTCAGTATATGCTTATCAAAACAGAACCGTTTGTCAAACTGTACGTCAAACAAGATCTAAATGACGTGTCTCACCGCTCGTCGCTTATCCGTATGTATAATAATGATATAGGACAAATGTGAGCTATTTATTGTCATATAAAAATGCAAGAAAATTATCACGAGCTGATGAGAAATATTTACGTATTCAATAATTCTAAGTATAACAAAAAAAATACCTTAACATAAAACGTTTTAAAATATATTCTGCATATTAACAGAAGTCTGGAAGATGATAACAACTGTGACAAGTAATGATCAGATCGTCACTAGGTAAATAATCGAAATCTGTCATGAATTATTTCATGTTTATCACTCATTAATTATCAGTATAATACAATCGCAGTTAGAATTCATTGCACACGAATTTGAATACAGAGAAAGGAAAAATAATCGATCTTACTAACAATTATTATATTAACTGGTGATAAATAATATTGCATATTACGCTTTCCGTTTTATTTTACTTATCACTATTCTCTTGTGTATGCTTAAACGTTCGTTCAAATGTTCCAACCATTATTTTCAGTAACACGGAGTATTTATTGCTCCAATATTTGTGAGTCTTAAATATTCCCTTTGGTTTGTTTATAACAGGAGCAGTATTAAATATTAGACTGTCTATTCTACGCTAATTACTCATTGTTTTTATGTGGTATACAATAAAATATTTTACACTTTAACATTTCTTGATGTCGCTACTCTCTTCTATCGTTAGTTGGGACACATGCCTAAGATTAAGTTGGCATCACACTCAGACTAGACGTCGCCGGTGTATACATCGATTTGGCAACAGCTATTTGTCGGCGGATTAAAGAAAAACGAACAATGTATCATTTGATAAGTTGATTCGCAAATCCCTTTGTTGAGTTAACTATACTGTTGCATAAATTATTTATGTGGTTGTCTTAGAGGCTTATAAGAATTTTAGATTTTACCAGTAACCAGCCGTCGATTCGCTTTGGAAAATCCGCGGAAACAAACACTTATTGCAGTATAAAAAGTATCTTAGATTATGACCCATGTTAGTGTAAGTTCTAAATATGGCAAGAATTATTTAAAATCTGTTTAGTGGTTTTACCGTTATACGTATACAAACAGACAAAAATTCCAAGTTAATGTTTTAAAGATAATAAAATCTACCTACATAAAAATTTTCTAATAACATTCCATTCATAGGGCCCTGTTACAGCTGTATTCTATACTAGTGGTACGCCCCGAATTCGCTCTGGTTATACAAATATAATATCATACATGATATAAAGCTTACGCCCAACCGGAATAACCCGCCACATACACACAAACTAACAAAATTTTCAGCTTCTCACTGTTATTCACGAGCAACATTGATATATTTTCACAAATTTCCGATAAAGATTGGTTAAAAAGGGATAAATATACAAATCAAGAAAATAAAAAATGATAATAAGCCTTTGTGTTTACTGAACAATTTTATTTCCTCCTATAATATTAACGTCTAGTTAATATTCACTCGTATATTAATATTAATTTATTTCCAACGCCGCGTTATCTGTCGAGAGTCTCTACAGTACGTCCGGACGACGACACGTCTGAAACGTGTCGAGTGCCCTCGTCTCTGTGTCACATCATCGTCACGCTCGTGTGAACGTAGCCTTTGATTCAGTGAAATATACCGCATAAAATCCGGGATACATTCCTGGGTGGGATGAGTTGTTATGATTACAGGATGGCGAGTGTTTGCCGCCGCATGGGCCGGTGAATGTAGGTTGTACATGGGTCGGCGATCACCCACAGGATGAAGGTTATATAATTGCATCGTGCATCAGCAAGGTGCAAGGGCAGAAACGTTTGGTTTACTCTCTAAAATGTCCGTATGTTTTTCTGTGTATACATTTGTATACCAGAAATATTATAAGTGTGTTCTCTGTTTATGATTGTGCATCTGAGTCTTTTCTCAACAAATATTGTACGGATACTAGTAAGTCGCTGTTGTTTCGCTTTTTAAAATTATGTGGGGAGAGAGGGAATTTTTTGAGATCAAAAGTATCCTAGATGACCAACGACTCATAATTTAAGTTCATAATAAGTGAAAAATTTAAAACTGTTCAGTACTTTGAGTGCACGTGTAAAGACAGAGAAAAAAAAATTCAAGTCTTACATTACAACAAAGTCTGTCTGCTTTAAAATAAAAAAAAAATCGATGTACAGATTAGGTTACAGTATTACTAGTCTGGACAGTTATCTATTATAAGTTAACTAACCTTCATTATACTCTGTAGGCGGCGTTGTGTGCGTGCGAGCGCCCGGTCATAGCCGGCCGCGCCGTCGCAGCCTGGCCGCCATCGTCATTCGCAACACAAGTTTATCAACACTGAACACTGCACGCGACTGTCCACGGTTACATCTCACTTCATATTAACGTCTAATCGTATGTACATTAGAATGAGGTACAGTTGAAAGGAAAATGTTCAGCTCTTCAGTTTCATTCACGCCTACCTGCGAACAAGAAAGAGCGTCCAATGTAAGCAATCTTGCCTCAGTTCCACCGAATGAGTTTAAGCGGGAACACCGAGAGGAAAATGCAGGGTGCGCACAAAGCAAATCTCTGATTAAGTTCTACTATACATTCCAATTTGCTGCACCGGCATCAAGGGTAGACCTTGAATACTGGATCTGGTTATTAATAAATCTGCACATACAAAATATGCAAAAGAAGGAAATACTTTGAAGCGTGTTACGTAAACGCAAGACGCGCTAGCGTTCAACATATCTACGTATCCGTGCGCTGGTTTCGTTTAAGCCATAGCTCGGTATTCTGGCCACGTGAATGTTTAGGTTCATGGAAATTTCGTAAGCAGATATGCAAATTTTGGCACAATATTTTATTTTTAGCCGCAATAAATAGCGCAGGCTTCAATCAAGCGTAAATTTTCCTTAGTCCATCACTTTGAACAGGGATCAAGTCGACTTGTGACTGCCTGGTTGTCGGTCCCGAATCTTTTGGGGGATGATTAGGTAGCTGAAGGTAGTATAAGATGTATAAGAACGTATAAGATCAGATCAAGGGTGTGGTGAGTACTTAAAATTCAGTTGGAGAGGATGGCACTTCCAACCTTTTATAATACTATGAATTGATAATTGCCCGACTGCTGTGGTCAGGGTGTCCATTAATGGACGAGTGAACACCGTACTCTGTCATCCTGGCAAATGGTTTTAGGAATTAAAACGTCTGTATTAATGTGTTGTGATAAACATTTGCCAAATTGTTTTTATTTTAGTAGCCGACAAACGAGCGGACGAGCCACTCGATGGTAAGTGGTCTCCGTCGCCCGTGGACATCAACAAGACCAAAGGTATTACTGATGCGTTATCGGCCAGGAAATGAGAAGGTAAAATAGAAAGTACTGGCTCTCGAGCCGCCAGCCAGAACACGAATAGTCGTTTGGCGGCTGACTCATGCAGACCCAGGACCTAAGAAGAAATCCATGTTTACATATCTAATTACATTCGTTAACTTTTCACACGGACTCTAATTGCAGGGTATGAACGTGAGCCTAACGAAGCGCTCGTAACTTTCAGGCTTATGTCGGTGTTAACGACAGGTAGTGTTAGGGAGTAGGATAGTCAATTGATAATAATTAAATTATCTATAAAATTAATGTCAAACATTATCAGGAGTGTAGGGTGTCCTAATAGGCCGCGTTGAATGCGAGTCGTTTAACTTGGCGATCGCAAAAAAAAAAAGCACAATTACTTTAACTCTACATCATTTATCAACCTCATCCACAACTATATATAACTTAATGTACATTGCTAATTGGTAATTAATGTGCTAATTGGTAAGTGACGTAATCATCACGCACAACACGTAAGACCAGTTTGTGTGTACAACATTCGGATGTCTGTTCTGGTTAGTTTACATTACAATTGTACATTACCAATTAGCAATGTACATATAGTTGTCGATGAGGTTGATAAATGATGTACAGTTAAAGTAATTGTGTTTTTTTTTGCGATCGCCAAGTTAAACGACTCGCATTCAACGCGGCCGTCTCCCACGGCAGTTGTTAGTACACTGTGTAAATGCATAGGTTATTCACTTACATATGACGTATCAAATTCAAAATCATTTAATAATTTTGGTATTGAGTAAATAAGATGATAATCGAGAAAAGGTGCTTTAACATTGAGGAGAAGAAACGGCTAAAGAAACTTCTCAGCACATCTTTTGAAACAGTACGTCTCCGTATCAATGTACGTATCGGTACAACGATTTTCAAGATGTTTCTTACTTCGTACGTGTAACCTGAGGAGCAAAGTTTCTACGAGTGTTAAGAATTAATTCTAGTTTGGTGTTCCCAAAGTGCATGGGTCCTTTCTTCTGTGCCGGCACCGCGCTGGTGGCGTCCTCGATATTACGAATGTCTGGAAGTGGCAGTGATCCCTCACTATTGGGTGATCCGTCACCTCGATATGTCAGCAAAACCTTTGTCTTCTTCGGGCTTTTAAGCTTTTGGATCCCTGTCAAAAATATCTGGTTCAGTATAATCTGGTGGCATTCTGGTGAGATACTTGTCAATTTGAAATGGAGCAGTGTTGTAATACGCTTCAGTATTCTGTAGTTCTTTAGTTCTTCAGTATTCTTCTTTAGGAACAATTGTCTAATATGTATGTATACTCATCAACTGAACTCGCAACTGTTCGAAATATTTTGAAAGAGCTGATACGTATATCGCAGTCGTGACACAAGGCTGCAATATCGATTATCGTGTAAATATTTACTCCGCGACTTATGCGAACCATGTTGGTCAAAACTGCTGCTCATTTATCGTGAACATTTAATATTTTACACAATAGATAAGTAAATACGGTATTGACGATTATGTAACTTATTAGGTGGCTTTACCCGAGAGAAGAGTCCAGTATTCAAATTCCAGCTGAGGCATGTATGTGACAGTAGGGATATTTAATGTTCAGTGTCTATTTATTTATTCATTATAATAAGCGTCAAATTTTATTTTATAAACATAATTATTAGCGGATACATTTGAAATTTGTAAAGCGATTAACTTATTAAATGTTGATAGCTATTATTCACAATTAAAAACAATGAACGAAGTAAAAATTAACCTAAATATTCAATTACATAAATGATAAAAAAAAAATCGTTATTAAAATTCAGATACCGTTGGAACAATCTTCTGAAAGAAAAATAAACAATCATTGTTTAGCGGAACTCGCTTATTTTTTAACTTTCTCTGATACTACTACTAACTACTACTACAGATCCATGTAAACCATGAAAGTATTTATCAAAATACATTGAAATATCACACAATAAACGGTTCTATTCTGAATCGAAAAGCGATAATGTCGATAAAAACGCACTCTATTTACGTCAAACAGTAATCGGGCTCACTGAATGAAATATAAGGCATCGAACCGAACGTAGTAACGTCTATCAACATTAGATTACGAAGTTGAAATATTGACGCGCCGGTGTGTTCCTCGATACAAATCAGGTCTAAAAATAATGGTCGGTGAGGAGCGTCGGCGTCGGAGATTGTCGTGCAGTTACCAAACACATCAACCGACCCACGTCACCGTCATTCATCGCTTCGATCGCACGCACACAAGCGGACCACCACGCGGCCTCACCACGCCCGCCCCTCACTACCCCATGATTAATCCACACCATCCTCGACCACCAATTTATACCCAACCGTTACCGTAAAAGAACATAAAACCAGGCGATGCCGCCGCTTCTACGCTCGCGCACCCGTCCACCATCTTAAATTCATTCACAAAAATCACTACAGCACATCACCTATTTGTTTACCGTTCTACGCCTTCCTGCTCGCATCCACGTCCAATTTTCGTCTTCGATGCCTCCCTCTCGCGTCACAGGTGCGTTTTACACTCGCATTAGCTTCGTAATCGCGGCTTATGAATCGTTTTTGTTGCCAATACGGTCGTTTGTGAGCGCGCGGATCGAGACGTCCGACCGGATGGAGGTTCCGTGTGCAACTAAAGAATGGTGGCAGGACTGCGGACGGCAGTGGAACGCGCATGCGCGTTGACTACCCGCCAAAATACACCTACGCGCATGTATGGACGAATCTCTCTTTCAAAACTTAGTGAAACCTTTGGTAGCGTTTGTTTTTAATTACTATTTAAAACCTACGATTTGTGAGTCGTTTTAAAAATCGTGTTATTTCAATATATAGATGTTATAATTAGGTATGGTGTGATGAATCGGAGCGAAATATATACTTTTTGGTGTTTTCCGGCAATCCCATCGGGTTAACGGGCATACAATATACATATGTAAGTGAAATGACTTCAATGCCGGTCGTAGTGACACGACTCGTAGGGCGCTACGATGGGCTACGGCGTAGAGACTGAATATTGCGTATACCCTACATTCTAGATTATCGGCCTGGGTTGGAGGTCAGCCCGTGTGCCGTAAGTTATGTCAACGGCCTCCGACATGGCTCAATGATTGTTGTCTAACGGACTGATCAGAGGCCGTACTGAACAGCAAATAATGTTATGTTCTCATTGGCCGCATAGCTTAACTACTAGGGCCAACTGCCTAGTTTGGAACGGGATATAAAAGAGCTCATGTTTTACCACTCACTCCAAAGAGGTCCGCCTTGAGAGTCGTTGAGGAACCTATACAATACTCGGTACTAATAATGCGCCATCAGACTACCGACCACATCTGTCGCTTGGTCAGGGCGTTCGCTTACTACTGACACAGCCAATCGGGTAACAAGCTTTATACATTAATATATAATAACAAGCGAAATGAATGAATCTTCATATTGTATGATTTCGTATATGTCAACGCCTTGTTTATCTCGAATGTCAAGGGTATTCTATATTGGGATGGTGACGTCATTCACACGATATACAATATACGCTTACACTACCGGACTACTTCGCAGTTAAGAAACGGGAACATGATGTTATGTAAGCTGATATGCGGTCCGTAGCTGTGCATCGTTTACCTTTCGAATATCTCTTAACGGATGTGGGTTTGTCCTGAAGCATCTACTTCCATCAGACTTTTTGTGGTAATAGCCAACAAGAGAGCTGAAGGGACACTCAATAGAAAAACTATGTTAGAGCTATAATGAAAGAGATAGAGCTATAATGTCATAGATGTGTCGCCTTGGCTGATAACGCGGTACTACTTTGGGTTTAACAGATGTAACTTGGTAAGGTAACCACTTGCGATCAGGTCTGTCTGTTTTTTCTACGCGAGTATTATAGTTTAAAGTATTTAAAATATTTTTTGGCAACTAAAGGCACGGGGACCTTTCACAACTGGAAGTTTGAATGAACAGTCAATGGGCGTGGTCAAAATGGATGTTGGAAGATTATTGGGTTGCAGTGTCATATACCGACAAACACCGATCTCTGTTGATTGTACCTCCATTTGGCATTTACTGGGTACTGCAACATGTCTATTGTTCGTTTTTTTAATTTTTTTACTTACATTCCGCTGCAGTATTACGATATAGGGCGAAATAGACTTCTCTTTCTTTATTGCTTTTGAGTAACATAAAAAAAATACACAAGCCATACGTTACGTCGTTTGGGATTCGATGTTTTCTGTTTTATTATATAATATATGTGTATAAGTCGTCTATTTTTATCCTCCCAATCAATGAAAAACTTCTGAACGATGCGAAGTGCCCAGAGTCGAGACCAAACCATGAATCAGTCTGGCCACTGAGACACGAACACCTCACTGAGAGCGAGGGAGCGATAAGTGATTTATCTAAGATTTTGATAAGGCACCAGAAATAGTTGCTTTTAAACTTTTACCCTTAGCATCCTTCTGGAGTCTGTCACGACGGGCAGTCGCTGACGTAACATGGTTGTTTGTTATTTCTGCTATTACGCTTCGGGGGGGGGTAGCAAATTATAAAATGAATGTTCTATTGTGACAAGTACGAATAATGTCTTATTTGTTGTAATTATAATTATAGTGTTTGTGGTTGGATCATCTTTTTAAGTAAAAGAGCGAGTGTCCTGACCACTCAAATCTTAAAAACGGGAGTGTATGCGTGCTAATAAAAAGGCTTTGTTTATTTCCAACCTAAGAGTGTTTTATCGTTGGTTAACGTTTCTGATTATTTTTACTCAGTCAATCCATACGACATTTTTTCTAAGATCATCGAGGGATGGGTATATCTCGGATTT
The DNA here is from genome assembly GCA_003671415.1 of Megathymus violae. Taxonomy (NCBI): domain Eukaryota; kingdom Metazoa; phylum Arthropoda; class Insecta; order Lepidoptera; family Hesperiidae; genus Megathymus; species Megathymus violae. Next base: position 7,565,749 of record PDGT01000012.1, on the reverse strand, counting down.
ACAATGAAAAAAAAAATGTGTCGATTCGCATATCTATATATGAGAATCTATATTCTTACGAACAAGTTTATGTTAGACGTATGTGTTAATATAATTGATAAAAAAATGGAATACCGTTAGTTTGTAGCGTGAATAGCTTTATGTATTGGATTACTTCACCGCTAACTCCAAGTTATACACAATCCAAGGTTGTTTTTTGTTGCGTTCGAGTCTCGACTCACTCGGAAAAAGCCTACCCCGTAAAAGGCTTCTTCAATTAAAAGTAATATAATTAGATTCGCACGTCACAAAAACTAGCAACAGAATGAATCTTAAATTCCGGGCAACGGCCTTTTATACCTTTTGATTAGCGCAGCTACCGACCTCTATGTCATTCAACGGAGACAGCTAGATTAATTTACATTTAGCATTTAAAATAGTTTATATTCGTTCATATGTTATAAAAATCAAATTTAATTACAATACTAATACTTGTTATAGAATATTAACAGCAACGGAACAACAAAAACAGGATAGTAATCAACTGTCACATTAGATACATGTTACAGCCATTCCTAACATCCGTTAGCCAAGACACACACAACTCACTTTTTAAAAGAATATTGATGAAGAAATGTAACTAGTACATATTTCCTTATGATATGATTTACTGAAGCAATTTATAATCAACATATAACACATATAATTTTTAAAGAATAAAGGTGCGTGAAAGATTTGAAACGAGCCCCCGTATATGTGAACGACGAACGACGAATTGTGATCTGTGGATGAGTCGTAAGAGACTTGGCAATGATGAAGCAATCGCCTTATCTATGGCGTTGTGTAGGTTGCGGAGATAAAGCTAGAACAGTCGGCCCGGCGTCAGCCTGGCTAGACCGGGGTCAGACGCAGCCGAATCTCCGCAGGACGGGGATAAACACGCGTGACGTCGGGGAATGCGTCAAATATATAAGTTGAATCATCTCACCGCCAGAAAAAGGGTTTTTTATTTATTTCATACTCAAAAATATTATATTTATTAAATAAAGCTTGTAGCATAGGAATTAATCTGTGGTTTCAGTGCACATAATTGTCCAAAATTTTAAGGAGGAATTTTGGCTAGTTGACAGTTTGCTTTCGTGAGATAAATACACACAGGAAGAAGTTATGGTACTCGTATGGAAGGGACAACTGTTTTCAGACATCATAATCTGTCGACGGAGAGGCCCTTAAAGCAGAACCTTATAGAAACAGTTACTAGTAGTTTATGAAACCTATGAATTGCTGTATGAATGAGTCCAGAATAGTTTTGGTTATTGTAATGTCTAGACACTTGCCCATCGCGCCAACAAGCGTACGAGGATATCTATGGGGATTATCCTACGTCAAAAAGTGGTTAAGCCGAAAGTAAACTTATTTGGAGCTTTGCTATGAACTGACCATTGCTATCTAAAAACAACAATAGTGGTCGCTGATTACGGAACCTCTCATACGCGTACATGCGATTTGTGTTGCTATTGCGCTTTGGCTGAAGTCGATCATTGATAACAGGCATAGCATAAGAAGAGGCAGCGAATTTAGTTCTATATTCGCTGTCATAGGCCGAGGATTTAAACACTGGCAGTCAGCATTCTTACAAGGTGTTCACTGTCATCATTACGACGCTGTAAAGATTCATGAGATTTGTATATCCAAGTAAGTAAGGACAGACCTAAAAATTCCTAGAAGTCGATGGAACTTCTTCGGCTATAGCACAGGAATGTCACCAATAATGACAATGCTGTGTTTGCATGAGATTATAGAAGCTATCTCTTGCGCTCGATGGCCAAGTTTTATTTTACTTTCTCCAGACAGGGTTGAGTATATTTTGAAGATTTCTCTTGAAAAAGAGAAAAGGGATATAAAGCCAAGGTCTTATATGCCATTACATCTTATTTCGATTATATTTTTTTTTCTTATAAGTATCCAGGTCAGCCAAGTTGTTCGAGTGCCAAGAAGACCCCCTAACTTTATGTGCAGATAATAATTTAATTCTAACATATGTGCGACCTCGTACCCGAACTATAGCTTTTTAAAACCTCGGTTAATTAAGTATGATTTTCTGAATAAGATAAGGAAACGGTAATCCGTTTACCGGTCGTGCGAGTTTAGTGCACATGTGTACATTTGGGTATATTATGGAGACTTTATCGCTCTTTTCACTTAGCATCAGGTGGGATTGTAATCAGGCATTAGCTTATTTAAGATCTGTATCTATACTAATATGATAAAGAGAGAATGCGTGTGTGCGGAGAGTAATTATCGGAACCATGGCGCCTGTTCATAAAAATTTCTTATCTTTTTAAATGTATATATACATATACATTTAAAAAGATAAGAAATTTTATATATATACATACTACTATATAAATCTGTAGTGTCTGTCTGTCTGTACATTCACATATACACTATTGTACATATTACACTATTCGTTTTATAATTCACTAACAGATGGAATTATGATGATAAGCGTAAATTATGTTTTAATTTGTATTAATAATCTTTAGTTTTAAACCTATTATTGTACAATTGTTTAATCCGAATAAAGTCGAAATTTTAATATAGAAAGACTGTTATCGATAGGGAGATTTAAACATATTTCTTTACAGTCTTTGTCTGTTTGAATGTATATAACACAATAAGTACTGAACTGATTTAGATGTTTTTGGCTTGCTTAGAGCTTATTTTATATGTGAAAATTCTGAATACTTTTCATACCAGGAAATAGCTCTGATCCCGCGGGACTTTCTGACGCGAAGCGAGGGTTATTAGAATAAAATAAAGCTGATTTTTTTACCGAAGTACCTCAGTAAAATAGTAATTCGCGCTACAACAATTATAGGGTAATACTTTTGAAGTTTAACGAGCTCCATCCTTGAATCCAAGCCGTCCATTCCTGTTCGTGGTACCACCTGCTCACCGTCGAGCGAGCCAATGACGTCAGGTCCTAGAAGTAGGATGTCACGTGCTTCTGTACAAGACAAGCTTATATATTTTTTATTTCCACTTTTTTAGTCCATCGAAGGACATTCCCTTTGTACTCATTAAAAGGTGATAAAATATACGAATATATATAGAGACGGGCCGATTAGTCAGTTGTAAGAACCCTTTAAAAAGAAGGTCTTTTGCCGACTAATCGCACACCAGCCCAACTACAAAATATGCCATTTCGGCTTTCCTGAGTAATCGGGCCATCTCTAATAATATATCAATATTATTGTTTTTTTCTGTCTCATTACGAACCTATCAGTATCAGGGCAGCTCAGTGGTTTGAAAGTTGGCATTTTAAATTTTGAAAAGTTATTAATGATTACTTGCTACGGTAAAATCTGTGTACCTAAGATTTCATCAATCTGTTTTTGGAGGTACATGAAAACTCCCAAGCCATATTTTGCCGTAGTTTTGGACTATGGCATCGTTGTGAGAGGAGAATCGATGCCAGAACTGGAACAATAATGGATGATGATAATGTTGATAATTTTGAAGGAAAGTCCCTTGTATATGTCCAGCTATCGACCAACTGCTGTTGGGTGAATGATACGTCTTCATTACTGAAACAGACTGCCGCATATCTAAACATTTGCTTTAACGTTAGGAACTAAAAACAAGAACCTACTTTTGACGTAGCGTACTTTACAAACAAACATTACGTACAAAGGTTTCTACCGTATAAAATTGTTTGTTGACGAACCTATTTCTGGATCTGAGACATTTGGAAGTAGACGAAATGATTACAAATACTGTTTTACGGTTTAAGACATTTATTTCTCAAAAGATTAACAAACATAATCACTTACAGAGAAAAATACACAATTGCAAGTTTAACAATTGACAACAGGGTAGCTGCATAAAATACAGAAAGAAACAAAGAGTCATTCATTGTGGTTAATCTAAGGCTGCATTCGTATTGCTAGCTATAAAGTCGGTTACTATAAGGTTACATGAGTACAGCTATAATGTGATAACACTGGACACTTTTTACAATTCTGACGTAACGTTTTTCTATTTATCTATTACCTATTTATTTGAATATTTATTTACTTTGTTTAAAGAAAGTCCCTCAAAATGTGGTCTTTTAGTATTCTTTTAAATGTAGTAAATGTTTTTGCGTCCTTAATATCCTTGGGGAGTTTATTATAGTGTTGAGCTCCTTCATGCAGAATATTCTTTATTCCGTATCGATTTGTCCTAGGTTGAGTTAGACATATATTATTAGCATTTCTAGTCATACGTTTATGGTGATCTATCTTTTTAGTAAATGTTATATGCGAATGAACGTCTTTTGTTAGTATTTTCCTTATTAGTATACATGTATAATATTTGTAAGTTTGAGTGATGTTCATTATTTTTGTGTCACGGTAAATTTTTACTGTAGGTGTTAAAAACGTATATCTAAAAAGAATTTTAATAAGTTTGTTTTGCGCTACTTGTAACTTTAGTAAATTAGTTTTTTCCGCTGATCCCCATATTTGAATTAAATAATCTAAATGAGGTTTGATGAGACAATTGTATATGGTATACCGAACCTTTTTTGGCAGACATCTTGTTACGCCTCGGAGGGCACCTGACAATGAAGCTAATTTATTACGGATTTTTTCCAAGTGTGGTTTCCATGAGAGCTTATTGTCCAAAATTAGACCTAGGTATTTCTCTTGGTCGACTTTATTTAATACTTCACTATTTATGGATAACGGAGTGTGTTCATCAATTTTATTGTTTTTTGCAGAAAAAATTATATAGTTAGTTTTTGATATATTGATTGTTAACAAGTTAGTCTGTAGCCATGTGTTGTTTATGCGATGTAATATACCTACATAGTATACATTTCCTTACTCATCACGCGCCCGCTTCGTTAAACTTCGCTTATCTTTAAATTTACCGTAAATAAATTATAAGGCCTCAATCTATTAACTGCCCCGTGGAGGACATTTTGTCGACCACACTGGTTCAACGTGCATTGCTGCAGTGGATAAAAGGCTAAGTTTTAAAAGTTCTTTTGATTTTTTTTTAAGACAAAGATCATATTCCTCAACAACAGCTGTCGCACGATAACATAATTGATGGACGGCTTAGCAGGCTTTCACGTTATGGTTGAAACATTTCGTTCGCTTTCCTTTTCATCAATGAATGAATGTTTTAAAAGTTTATTTTATTCTTTCTACGTTCACCTTACGTTCTGTTGTAGGTAACTCATTATATCTGAATGTAGGACTGCGATTAAATTTTAAATTAAAAGTTGATTCGGGTATTGTACATATTGCAAAACTAAGTCGAATTTCAACACGTTGCATTGATAGCGGGACCGCTACGCAGTACTCACGTACCGCCCACGGTTTTGATTTCCAAGACTCCTGTTGGAGTAAGTCGGCGTTATGTTATTTGCGTGTGTTAAAAAGAGACAAACTAGGAATCGATTGGCTTGCGTCACACAGGACGCGTGGGCGCGATGACGTCATGGCGTTCCCGCCAATCGCGCTGGAAGGAAAAGGCAGTCGAATTGGCGAAAAATTGTAGAAAATGCTACAGGGTAAAATTTTGGACTGTTTCTTATTTAAATTGTTATGTCGTTTTTAACATTTAGTGAGCTATACGATTTATTTGTCCATATTCAGAATTAATATTGAGATTCTAAGTTATCTATAATGTACATACATAGAGATATTACGTGTTTTATCAGAAAAATTAATGATTACTGGAATAATAATGAAGTAGATTTATATACAAATGTTTGTATTTATTTAATAAATTTCATAGTTTAATCTTGTAATCATTGTATATTTTTTGTTTTAATATAGTCCAACGACCGGAGAATGCCGAGAAAATAAGTTTTACAAATACTACGTTGTAAGCGACATCTAATATACAATGCATAAAATTATTACATACATCAGAAACAATATTACGACAGAATTAGTATCAGTTCATTATGCTAGATGGCAGTAACATACTTGCAAGGTTTGATATATATGATTTTAGTTCTTCAAATTTATTATAGAGGACTCTATAGTGTTATTGATATCATTGTTGGCGATTGATGAACGCGTTTGAAGTAATATCAAAATTTATATATCGAAATGTATATCTTTTATAATACATGAATAATTTTAGCTCTATAGCCATAACACGTAAACCTCGGAGATTGTCGAGAGCCAGTAATCAATTCAATTCAAAATCATTTAATCATATAGGTATTCAGTAAATACACTTATGAACATAATTTTTTGCTTCTACCATCGTTTCGAAAAGGTGCTTTAACAATGAGGAGAAGAAACTGCGAAAGAAACTCCTCAGCACATCTTTTAAACAACATACGGTAATTACAAAACTTTAAACCTGTGCGGAACTGGTTTCGACACTAATTTTGTCCCGGCATCCTTGTCATTCATGTACTCACCTATACTATAATATCCCTTGCCTATAAGTTGTGTTTTAATGCGACACTTAAAATTTCCATTGGGCGACTCGCGTATCAACTTAGGAATCTTATTGTAAAAGCGAACTCCAAGCCCCATAAAGGAACACTGAACCTTTTGAAGACGAAATGCAGATGTAACCAAATTATGCCTATTTCTTGTTTGATGATTGTGTGTATCACTTTTCTGCTCATACGTATTTTTTTTTTTTTAATAAATACTAAATTACTATATATATATACTGACTGGCTACGGTGAGTATACTTTAAATTTTTCTCTTAATGACTCACGCGACTTTAATCTGTATATAGCTCTAATTGCTCTTTTCTGTAATATAGATACATATTGAATCAATGTCCGCTGATTTACCCCACATTAGGATACCGTAAGACATAAGACTATGAATATAGGAAAAATAAACAAGTCTAGCTGTCTCTACATCAGTTATTAGTAGCTAGTTCCTAATAACGTAGACAGACCTACTAAGTTTACTAGCGAGAACCGATATATGGGCGCCCCACTGAAGCTTACTATCTAAGGTGATACCTAAAAAAATTGTGGATTGTTCCATAGGCAGTGATTCGTTATTTAATTTAAGGATTTTGCCTACCTTCTGCACATTTGGTAGTGCAAACTCTATACATTTCGTTTTATTAGCATTTAGAACTAAGTTGTTTATTGTAAACCAATGCGATACATGGGACAAAGCGCTGTTTACATCGTCAAAATTTAAAATAACGTGGAAACACTTTTCTTACATAAATATTATCGCCAAAAGACTGAGGAAGTATATAAGCATAGTGTTAAGAACAATTTAATGTTTTTCGCCGTCCTAGGTTTTATCACGTGATATGTAAAATGTCACTCAGTACTTTTGTATTTAAAAGGCATGTTATACTTCTTTTTTAATTTTTTTTTTGTGAACAGCCGACAATCGAGCAGACGAGCTACCTGATGGTAAGTGGTCACCGTCGCCCATGGACATCAGCAAGATCAAAGATATCACTGATGCGTTGTCCGACAGGAAATGAGAAGGCAAGAAAGAAAGTACGGGCTCTCAAGCCCCCAGTCGGAACAGGACGAGTCGTTTGGCGGCTGACTCAAGAGAAGGGTGGTAGCCAGGTTTCACGGTACCGGTAATAATATTAATGACATAACAATGTATTGATAATATATATAATCCTTATGCGAAGCCCGTCCACCAAGCAGGCTGGCTTCTGTCGCCTCGTACGACACCCTGTTCTGCCAACATGGGATTGGGGGGAGTATTCTAGGGCGCCCCATACGGCCAGTTCTCAATAAACATTGGCAATAACGACCACCCATCCTGACCACGTCCGCACCTACATAACTTGTCTATCATTTCCGAACGACAAGCTATCGGGCTTGAGGCTTCATCGCTGTGCAAGTAATTTACATTCATAATTAAGCTATTTAAGATTGTTATTAAGTTATAATTATCATTCGTGCAGAGTTCGGCGACCTCGGATGAATTCTGCTAATGAAGCCGAATTGATTATGTTATGTGCATATAAATAGGTAATATTTCTAAATCGATGGTATCATCTCATCGGCGTCGGTTCGTTGATCTGACCGCGTGTTTTTATCTGCTCGTGATTTTACTCAGTAAGGTCAATAGTTTTGGTCTGTTTTTATGACTGTTTTGTATCCGCTTCACTACACCAAAAGACCGCACCGATTATTTCATCGTGCCGGTTTTAAAGAAAAAAAATATCTGAAATGGTCTTCAATTGTTTATCTATTACTTAATCTATACTACTGCATAAATCTGTTGAGATTTTCGTTGTCTCGGGATAACTCAAGAATGGCTTGACCTATCTAAATGAAAATTGGTAGTGAAAACACGTGATTGTAATTGCTCAAATGATAGGCTATATAAAATGTCAGTTAACCTAATGATATTTAAACATGTATATATATATATGTCTGTATGTCCTTTATAGAATCGTAAACTATGATCTTTAGCAAAGTTGTTGTGTATAAACCCACGAAGGTTTCTGAGTTGGTACGACCAATTTTCGACAGGTAAGGCCACTGTTTATTTTAGTTGGTGGCGTAGTAACGCGCGCAGGGTGCAACTAGGAAAATACAAAACGTAAGTTTATTAAATACCATAAATCTTAATCGAGTTGAAAAAACTCCGAAGTAGTACCGATACTAAAAATTTTGAGCGTACTGGAAGAAATTTCTGATTAGGAATAAGTACTAACTTTACATACATATTTTGTTTATGGTACATTTATTGGATGTACGAATAGCCAGCCTTTATTCTGAAGTATCTACTTCACGTAATAAGATGCATATTGTGTTCATTTATGATTAATTAATGTTGATGCTCAAACATTAATAAATCATAAATGAATGAATGATTGCATGCTCAATTCTGCAAATGCTCATAGTGCAAAAACTATGAATTCAATGATTCTGAGGCAAATCCTGCTATTTTGGATCCAATAACGATAGTTTATTTTTCCTTGCACTTGAGGTTAATATTTACAAGATTTTTTTATGGATATAATTTTATTTAATAATTTTACTGTAATGTTATATTTTACGTAACAAAAAAATTATACACTTGTAAATATTGACATCTCTTACGCCTAATTTAAAGTTGTACAAGATTTCTCAGATGGATCATTTTTGCATTTGGTATATGTGGGCACGCCAGTAACAGAGTGCCATCTTGTGAAAATCTTGAGTACTCATGCATTACTTTGAAATTTATAATTTTCTATTGCTTTAGTTCTCCGTCGATGGTACCTCGCGATCACGCTCCGAGATACACCTAAGTGACTTAACCGTGTATTCCAGTCTATTACTATTGTTGTAGTTACAATGAATGTATTATACTTTAGTTAATTAGTAGCTAATTTGCTAATTAGTTTCTAACTCCATATTATTGCCAATTTTATTGAAAATATATTACCCAATTAACACAACGCTAATATTCCATGAGTTACTCGTATGCCGTATATTATAATTGTTGTCTATTGTAATTCAAATCAGTGAAGTGGAAAACCGCATCAGTTTTAAAGCATTTTAAATTTGCTTCGCTGTTTGTTAGTTTGCAAAATGATGTAGTACTAGGTATTTGTTTAATGTCGTTAACCTGTATCGACTTGAGGTTATATTTTCTTTAGACGACCAAGGTCAACAAGGTCAAAGCAGTCAGCTTTCGTGCTTTAGAACCTTGGTTCCCAAAGTGGTCCAGGTGGACCTCTAGGGGTCCACGGAATACTTGACGGGGGTCTACGTTGGGGTGACAAAGAAATGGGAGTTCACAATTCGTAAGCGGGGGTCCACGAAAATGTATCTGCTTCCGATAGTGAAGAACTAAAATATAGCTTGACTTCACCTATCAATGTAGGCAGATAATATTATAAAAAGCTCAGCGACTGTTACTTGTAAAAAGTTGCATATTCCATATTCAGTATAACGTGTCGGGACATGCAAAGCGCTGCAGTGCGCAACGCTTGTTCAGACGTGCGAAAGGGACGAAATACGCCTTGAATATGATAACAATTTTTATTAATACTGTAATAATTACATATTTGAATTAATACAGCATAAAAAAAATTACTATTTTTTTTTATTTTTACACCTCGGAATGGGGATTTCTCTAAATGAAATAAGTGACAATTGATTGGTTCCTTGTGCTGTGAGTGATCTCAAAAAGTTTGATGGAAACATTTTTTTTGATTGGCCAACTTTACTTTTTTGACATCCACTCACAGTACAATCAATTAATTAATGAATTAACCAATCAATTCTCACTTTTTTTTCGAAAACTATTAATTCGTGGTTGGAACTTAGGTGCAATTAAAATTTCCATTCTTAGTTCTAATCTTCACATTGTTTGTCGAGTTTTGGGAATATGGTAGAAATGTAGCTGCAGTGGGTCCACCGGAAACAGGTAAATTTTGAAAGTGGTCTATGAGAAAAAAGTCTGGGAACCTCTGCTTTAGAAGGTCCAGTAAGTCAGAGTTGGTTATAATTCTCCTCACTAATGCCTCATTATAGAGGATCTTGATTTTGGTACTGAGACTTCCTAAATGGTTCGTCTCCATTATTTTGGCACCATTATATAGCAACTATACAGCCCTTTATGTTCGTTGAAGAGGATGAGGGTGGAAGACCGCTGGGATTTAGTTATTATTTCGCGAGCCCCACGTATCAACTTCACAAGGTGGTAAAACGCGTATACCAGCGAAAAAAAAAATTTTTTTCGTTCAGTTTATTGCCATATAAATTTCAATATTAACACATTTTTTTCTGTACACAAGATTGGGTTAAATTCAGAAAATGACTTGTAATTAACACATTTAATCATATAAATTCAGAACTCTTCGACATTAATTTCGCGAGACGTTTTCATTATAAGTATATTTTATGATATTGTAACGAGGTGTATTTAATTCAACGAACATTCCCTGGCGACATACTGTTTTCTTCGAAATTTAAAAATTATTGCTATCTTCGATTTATAAAAAATAATAATAAACAGGATAATTACCTTGTTTCTGCCATTAATTATTTACCCATATTTTTGAAGATGGTCGAAATTTTTATAATTTTACAATTGAAAAACGATTAAGATATTATTCTCATAGAACATTTTAAAGCCTATGATCTGATACTACACAGTTTATTCTTCGGATTTAAACCTACTACTTAGACCAACCTTGCCATGCCATATCACTTAGAGTTTCATTACACTATTTCGTAAATGTAGGTCTGTACACAACATTTGTTAATATTTAGTTACGCCCCAAACGAAACAAATACTAAACGCACACATATATGTATTATGCACACATACGTAGGTTATTTTTTGTCACGAATGTTATAGACATACAAAAGGTTTTCGAACTGCCAAGACCGGAGAACATATATTTATTTTTCAACCCAAGCACTTTTTAGCAGGTAAAATCGTATAATTAAAATTGTAGACGACCAGTAATAATTATACACAGACTTTTCAATTACAAGTTTGATGTACAAACCAGTACAAACACGATTGCATTAACCCAATGTCGAGAAGGTAGCGAGTCTATGTTAAAACAAAACTTAATATCCATTGTCTGCCAATCAGAAACTATGAGTAGTGTAATTAAAAATAATGTTATTGTTAACATTATATTATTTACCTAGAACAATAACTAATAATAATAATAATTTAAACACGCATTCAAACACATGTATACATATCTATATCTATACTAATATTATAATGAGGAAAGCTTTGTATTTTTGTATGTTTGTAACGAATAAACTCAAAAACTACTGAAATGATTTTAAACATTCTTTCACTATTAGAATGCTACATTATCCCTGAGTAACATAGGTTATATTTATTACTAGAAAAAATAAGGGATCCTTGTTAAAACTTTAGTAACGTATAAAAAGGTATAAAAATGTAAATAGAGAAATGTAAAAAAATAAGTTCAAGTAAAAAATAAACCCATTACAAATAAATTGCTTGAGTACATGAAACTAAAAATAAAAATTTAATAAAAATTTATATGTTATAAAAAAGAATAAAAATAGGTTGGCAAGTGCAAATTAAAACATTAAAAAAAAATACATACCTACATCCTTTATAAAGATAAAATTATAAATATATCTCAAAATGTTTAAAAATAAAAGTACACTTGGCGAAGCCGGGTCGGGCCGCTAGTTAGAAAATAAAATATTCACGAGCATTGAACCTTAATCTCGAGGTTTATTAACTAAGACTTTTGAACCTCATAAAATTGTTTTTACGATGGCCTTTGAAACAAATAAAAAAAAAAAACAAGATGGGAACCAACCGGACAGGTTTCTTTATTACGTACAGTAACAATAAACTTTTTCGACAAGGCAGAAAACTGTTGTCATGTAAATGAATATGAATGTAATGCATGAATATGCAAAGTTTGGTGCACAAAGATACAGCGAGTGTCGTGTGTCGTGATACGGTCACTAAAAAAAGAAAAACGAACTAGACGCAGGCTAGATAGATTAATCTATCACTAGCTTGTCGACGGTTTCTCCCCGCCAAAGCAGTTCCGCCGTGACCACGACCTTTGCAACTGGGTCGAAATGTTGGCGATAAATAAAAACGAATCGTGAATACCCGTTACATAATAAAAAGCATAAATTCCGCGATGACATTAGTTTAAAATCATATAAATGAATATTATTTACAAATTAGTGAAAGTAGCTTCGTTAAGAAAAATTTCGCGGGATCAGATCCATTTTCCAGTATGAAAACTATCCTAGATTTTGAATTTTAACTTAGAATTATGCCAAGAATAATATAAAATTTTTCAGTGGTTTTAGCGTTAAGACAGAGAGAGATTACAAAAAAAAAAATAGGGCTCTGAGCTCTCAAAATTTGTTTAAGTACATTTCTAAAATTATCTGATATACATATTAGGCCCCGTTATAGTTCTATTAGAAGTATAATTCGTCAACACGCATTTTATTATTATGCAGCGCGATAATTCTATATTGTCACAAATCAATTACACAGATAATTCCGTGATGAGATCATTACAACGGTATGCTTTATGGTTAATCAACGTTTAAATTTACCGTGATAATTGGTATCAATGTTTATATAACCATACTATTATATATTAACAATTGATCATATTTGAAGCATTCGTTATTAGTAAATTAAGAACAACATTTGTAATAGTCACGCCAACTACGAAATCGGCTGTGAATTTGATTTGTTAGATTACAGAATTGTACGAGTATTACATTTAATACTAATTTTATATATTTTTCATTAGGTATTTTAAATGGTATATGTCCGTCTGGAATATTGTACCTTTCAAATGGTAAAATAATTTTACGTATAAAATGCGCCGCGGTTCCGGATATTACCCTCCGCGTACACACAAACTCACAAATTCGCACTCATTCTTTACAATATTAGTATATATGTGTGCAACTCACAGGGTTGCAACATTAATATTCCTATAATAATATACTTTGTATCAGCTAAAGATTACGTCACACGAAAATAGTACAAAACAGGGATTTTTTTTATTACTTAAGTAAAAAACTTAATAGTTATGCTAATCTATCCTACAGTGTCACCTCCAATTCCTCCGTCCAATCCCCTGTTTGTTACAGGTGGCCTCATTTTAGTAACCTTTCCACTCCTTATGGGATATGTTGTTAAAATTAGCCTTACAAAATTTATACATGTAACAACATCACGAGGTTTTTTTTATGTTAATAGACGACAAACGAGCAGACGAGCCACCTGATGGTAAGTGGTCACCGTCGCCCATGGACATCAGCAAGACCAAAGGTATCACTGATGCGTTGTCGGCCGGGATATTAGGAGAAGGTAAGAAGTCGCACGATCAGGAACCTTTTCTTCCTACTTGACGTGTGATATAAGCAACGTAGGGCCTTTAATAAGTTGCCATGGAAACTAAGGGGCTGGATTAGGTTCGCGTTAGCTCACAATGCAATGCTATCGCACATCGATTTAAATCTATAGCGTGAAGTGAATTCACTCATTACATTTGTTTAAATTGCTGGAGGTAAATTTGATTCTAGTATAATAAGTTTCAATGTCCGTGAATTGAATAAGTCCATGGCTTATTCAATTACATCGAAACAATGGCCCAAACGATTATGGAATCAGAATTTCAATCCTTCAGTGAAATTCTTGAGAAATATTTCAAGTAGAAAGAAGTCATAATGAAGTGTTAAGTCTGCGAAATTATAAGCTTTTAGAAATCGTGTAGTAAAGATTGCATACGGAACTACACGATCTATTTTACCCGTTGGGAATGGAATCTGTAAACTTCTCTCTTTAGTGTTTACTAAGGTAAAGTATGTTTACTGTTTTTAGGAATTATAATCTGTCTGTCGGACTATCTACAACGGCGCTACGTGGAAACTTCTAAACAGACTTAGATGTGAACTTGACATTAGAATCTCACATGACTTAAATAAAAGATACAACGTGTCCTATACAATGGATGGGTTAGCGTGAAACAGAAAATATGAGTTATTTTGGACATTGTCATTATTAAGTAATGTTTTGGAATATTTTTGTAACTAATACGATAAATTATTTTATTAATAAATTATTTCTAATTTCTAATTGATATATTAAACTTTAATTGAGTGAAATATTTACGTAGAATAAACAAAACTTGGCATTAATATATATATATATCTTTTACATATTAATAAAAACTCCAGAATTAAAAAACCCAAGTAAATTAATTAAAAAAAATAACTAATGCAACAACTATAATTTTTTTATAAAAACTTATAAACTTAACCCCTAAAGGGATAAAATGGAGTAAACACAAAATTTACAGAAAAGCAACAATTAGTATGTAAGAAAAGATTAGTAAGCAACAATTATTTTGTGTGCAGGTACCGTTTGATAACTTGCGGTAATCGTTTCCCCCGGCAAAGCGTGAACGGAACACCAGTTGCTTGCGAGTGAGTAATACAAAAGCAAACAGCAATTGGCTAATTGCTACACGTTAGAAACTCTAGGCCACGTCACAACCTCTTCTGACATAACCTCGCCGTTTAGCATATGAATGGGCTACCGTGGGAACTCCGTCTTTGCTCTATTTATTACTGCTATTTAGAGTATCTGTTGCATGAATATAAATGACGTATAGTTGTTTTTCAAAGTTGTTATGACCAATATGAATAACAATGTTTAGAGTTACAATACGTTAACATCCTTGTTAGTGGAGTCTTTGAGAATAGTGAAACTCATTATTCGTCTCATTGTCCATCGACCAGCCGGGCCTCCCGATGATAGGAGCAGGAGCGGTCGCAGCCAAAGCCCTTAGGGGTGGAGGGGGGGTAGTTAATTAATCTTTATTATAAATGGTAAAGTAAGTCGAGTAAAGATTTTATTGCAAACAATCTTATGAGAAAACATGAAGTTGGTAATTTATTAAAGTTTTCGTTTGTTGTTAAATTTTATAAGGTTTGTCGCTAGTATACGATTACTATTATGACCCCTACGATCCCCTCGGGCCGTGCCTGGACACATCGACATAAATTGTAGTCGAGTTACTTACTTGCCTTTCAAATTATTTTTCTTCTAGATTTAACGCGTGTCCATATACAGCAGTGAATACCGTCTGCTTCATTGTCGCCTTTTGACATTAAAAGCCAATAACTTAGGTATTACGGGCGTTGTCAATGGGTATGGCATGTTCAGGGATAGTATGGAGCTGCGTAACCGTAGCCGAAACTATCGGATAACCGAAAAAAAGTTTTGAATAATTTCGGATAGGGGCAGAGCATCGGAGCCGATACACGAGCCGCGTTTCTCTAACTGTTAAATAGTTTTTATTATTCAATATTTAAGGATACTGTTTTTATCTATGATTGGAATACCAGATAATACCTAGAAATAAAGTCAAATTGTTACCTTGTAACAACATTATAATGTTTTTTACAAATCCTCAATCATCTAAAATCCGTAACTGCAATTATCCGAAACAATCGGATAATCCGAAATAATTTAATATCCGTAACCGTAACCGAAACCGCTAAAATATTATTCATGTATCCGTATCCAGATCCAGATTTAATTACATATCCATAACATCTCCAATACACTTACGTTTTTTAAGACCTAGAGACAACACAATCGTAAGTCTCGTTCACAGTTCACCGACAATACCCTGTCCTTGGATTGCCGTGTGTTGCTGGTGGCACGGACACGCAAATTGAACATACAAATACTCCCGACCTGACCTACAAGGTCATCAACAATAATTTCGTCCATTCATTCGCAAATCAAGAATTGATCCGGGAGTGCGTTAAGGGCTATGAAGACGCCAGAAGCAATTTGTTGCTTGTATTGCACACTTCACACATCGCATAATACAATCGTAACGGCTGTGAGCGGTGGCAAAGTCCATTGTTATAATATCTGTGGCATTGGTGTACAGACTTTCATGTTATATGCAGAGAAAATTTGAATAGCAACCTTATGTAACTTAAAAAACAATTCACATGGTTTTCACTGAGAAAGCTATTATTCATATGGAAATAGTGAATACAGATATTTATTCTGAATTAAATTAGTATTAAATATGTGGGAGTCATCAAGAGGAGAGTGAATAGGCTTTATATGTTAGTGCGTTCAACGTGTTAGACTTCATCACTACTTTCCATCAGGTGGGATTGTAGTAGGCGTTAACTTATTTCGTGTAAAATAAATCTAGTTAGGTTTAGTGGTTTGTTCATTGGTCTCCTTCAGAGGCCCGTGAGGGAGGCCCTACTCCTGCGCGTGCATAAAATTTTAAAATTCATATATGTAGAGATTAATTACCACTTGGATATTTAGTTCTTTACCACGCACACCCACAGCGGTGAAGAAAAACTTAGTGAAAAAACTTACAATCAGTACTTCATTTTTCTGCAATGTCTCGTAAGTGTGTAAATCTGCCAACACATATAATATTAATGTGACTTAAATAATACAATGGTATTTTCGACAGTACTGTGAGAAATTAAACAGGATAACTGATTCTCTTACAGTTTTCACCAATGTATGCGGTAAGCGTCACTTTAATTTAAAGTTTCATTGCAATAAATAAAAAGTTATAAATTACTCTAAAACATGCAGATGCTATGTATTTCTAAGCGTAAGGCGTAGTTTATCTGAAGCGAACCGAGGGCGGTTGGCTAATATTTGGATATACCTAGAGTAAGTATACGAGAATACTTACACAGTTCGAATCACTAAAATTACCTAAAATATGCGTGATCTCTCTCCGGAGTTAACCGACAGGTTACAATTTCATTAAAATATATTTTGTCCCGTTCTCGCTTTACATATCTGGTTAGTTGTTTTGTTTTTTTTCACGATTTCAAATGATCAATATTTACATTATCTGTATTAGAATTTATTTTCCTTAAACATTATCCTATATCCGATAAGATTGTTTAATGTACCTAAATGTGAAGGTCTATCCTTTAACATTTCAAACTAAGTTATCTTGTTAAATAGTTTGAAAGTCATTATATTTCAATGTTTTGCAAAAGGTAATTACAACATGTAAATTTGGACGAAATCTTCTTCAGGGCCTAGTTTTATAATATGTTATAGGCCATAAATAAATTCGATAATTGGTTAATGTATCGGAATTATAGTTGACGATTGGCTATTGTACCACGTGATGGTAAGTTGTGTTGCAATTAATGACTCACCAATTTGGAGAGTCTATTAACTGTTTACTTGACATACATCTTAAACGAACGGGATTGTCATCGTGTCGGTTAATCTTATTATTATTGACACTAAGTAGTAGTTAACATTGGTTATTTTTAACTTACTAACAAATTATCTCACCGCGGAATCAGCTAGCAATTTATTTGGTGAAATTACAGAATTACCGTACACAGTTACAAGGCTATCTATACAACAACAATTAACCCTCTTAATTACATTTTAATACTAAGTGCTGTGTTTTGCAACGAGACGAATGATTGAGGGTTAATTTACAGTACTGCATTCAACAATGGATTGCTAAACTATTTCTTTTAATATGCGCCGGTTGCTGGCGCGCCGCTGCCATGGGAAACTGTGAGATTAAATGCTTTCCATTGTGTCGTCCTTCAATACCACCTGTTTCACTGTCTAACAATGGTACGTGCAAGGGAACATTAAGTAAGCAAGTTGGTAGTTAAGGTTTCTTATGTCGGTATCGGGGCTAGTAACGGACTGTCTGATGGTGAGCGGTGATCGCCTTGGGCATCTATAGTCTAGGTGCGTCACTGAAACCTTGTCAGGAAAAAGCAGTGGATAAGTTTGTTAATTGATTCTTCGACGCTGTTACCGCAGTGTTAACTTCATTTCACAGGTGACTTAAGGAAGGCGGTAGGTGCTTAGGTAAAGAAACTTAGTACAAAGCATGTGCCAAGAAAGTGCATTCGAAGTTAAACTCAGTGACACTGAATTTAAACTTAAGCCTTGTAGGAAATCTCCTTAGCTTAAAAGGGTAACAAAATCGAAAATCAGCTTAGCTTATCCCTCAGACCCACGCTAAAATATAGCACCTACAATTCAAGCCTTCTCAAATTTGAAGTACGATTGTTGCGCCCAGAAGACTGTTAATTTCCTCTCAAAACGACAGGATTTAAGAGCTCATTCCGGGTGGCTAATCAAAAAATCTTAAGGAAAATATGAAGTACCTTTGAGTGCACAGGTATTTTCGCATTTTTGTTCCACCACAATAAACATGAGATAACTTTAAAAAATTATCTAGCAGCGGAGTTAATGGTATTGAGAATTCAGCAGAATCATATTTAAGTATAAGTAGTATATTATGAGCAGTAGACCAGGTGCTGGTGACCTACAATTATCTAATTCCGCTTCAGATAATATGGACCCGCGCCTTGGAGGAAGTGAACGGTACGGCATGCAGAGCATTTAGGAATCAATCAATAAAATGACCATCCTTCTTCGTAACTATGGACATAGTCTGATAGAAACGTGTAAAATTAACACGTGGTTTTTAAACCAGTGCTTTTACTAAACCTTCAATCTTTAAGACCTGCAGGACAAACTTATAAAGAATGTAAAAGCGTAAAGGACTCCACCTGTTTTTGTTTTTAAGCCTATCTTCCCTACATGTTGTATTTCGCTGACCAACGGAGCATGCAAACGCACCGTGTCTCTTCTGACGGAGCTGGATCCTGTAGGGTAAGCTTGACTGGAATTATGCATGATGACAAGGTTCTTTAGGTACCTGGTTAGCCCCTACTCTCTTACACAACCTTGAATATCACTAATTATTTTGGTCGCTAACTTGTAGATCCAATG
Source organism: Megathymus violae (assembly GCA_003671415.1). NCBI lineage: Eukaryota > Metazoa > Arthropoda > Insecta > Lepidoptera > Hesperiidae > Megathymus > Megathymus violae. The sequence continues at coordinate 7,546,474 of PDGT01000012.1, read as the reverse complement.
AAGAAGCGGGTTTTCCGCTTTTTTGTAGGCCGGCAAATTGATTCAGACCACATAGCAAACTTCGACCAAAAAGGTTCGACGTTATTTCGTTTATTAGTTAAACAGGTGCCAAAAACATAGGAGGTTAGCTTGCACTCAACTGTGAATTGTTCTTCGTCACGTGCCATCTTCATCAAGGAGGTCGGCGACCATTTGTCGATACGTCTCTTTATCAGCAGTCACATGAACTAGCTTACCTGTGCTTTTAACCCGCAGACAGTCCCTTATATTTCTAATTCATGAGATTCTTCCTGTACCTGGACCTCTACTTCCTTTAATTTTGCCTTCAATTATTAATATTAATAAGTCATATTTATTGTTCATGTATATATCTCCAAAATAGGTTGTTTTTATTTTCCTAACAGTTTTCACAATTTCCAAATCTTTATTAATTATTTGTAAAGCTATGAATAGAGTGCCATAAATTTTTCAAAGTGCCCTACCAACCGCATGTGGGGAACCTCTGACCAATTTCCGGAAAATCAGGATTATCCAAACTGACTACTGTAAATTGTAATACTATTGAACGCGATATGATTTGTCCTAGTTTTAGTATTTGTGGAAAGGTGAAGGTCTAGTGAGGGCCGGTGAGGGAGGTGTGGCGGTGGCTTGACCTTTGATCTAAGCCTTTGTGGTAGTGTAATAACGGCTTTATCTTTTAGCTACCCTCGGTCTGTATCACGAGTGCGGATGCAATGAACAAAATCGGAAAGGAGTTGTTTCCTGCGAATATACATACATACGAATGCGGAAACTAATACAGAATTTTGGTCGTAAAGGGGCGGCCTAGAATATTGTCCCAATTCCCGTATTGGCAGAACAGGATGTCGTAACAGGCGAAAAAAGCCAGCCTGCTTGGTGGTAGGACTTCACGTAAGAATTATATTATGAGTATTATTATTAAGTCATTAATATTATTAATGGTATTATTCCGAGACGCCGTTTGGCTAGCTACCACCCTCGTACTAGAGTCAGCCGCCACACGACTCGCCATATTCTGGATGGAGGATTGAGAGCTAGTACTTTCATCCTTTCTTCTTAATTCTCGGCCGACAACGCATTAGTGACGCCTTCGATGTTACTCATGTCCATGGACGACGGTGACCACTTATCATCAGATGGCTCGAATGCTCATTTGTCGGCTATTAACATAAAAAAAGATACTATTATACGGACATGGACCAGACACGGATTTGAATACAAATAAAGTCACATCTGCTTGTAATTTTACATAAAGAACGGTTCCAGGTACCCATCCTTGATCTTTTAAGTTACTAAATGTCCGATCTCGGGACTTCGCTATGCGTGATATCAAAACACTTGCAACAGTAAGAATCTAAGAATACTATAGTAGGGATTGGAATTTGTGACCGTTTGTTATTATTCAAATGATAATATTATATTTATTGACATAACATCTCGGGCGCCAATTACATATTCATGTATAATTATTAATTTCTGTGTGCCTGTGTAGGTATGTAGGTATTGTATACATATGTAGGCACTTTGATTCGCAAAAACTTTGGGGCCACGGGGTCTGAGTGCCCCGAGAGCTGGCATGCATTTCGCTCAAAAAATTGGTACAGCCCCTCAAAGAGGGAATGCTGCCAGCATTTTGGAAACATTGCCCAAAAGCAGCGATGTTGCAAATTTTTTTTGTAGTTTTTTTTTCTATAACTTGTCTTTCTTCTTCGTATATTAGTTATATATGTATGTTATATTGTATTTGTATATATGTTATATTGTATAATATTTTATAAATATTTCCTTGAAAACATATTTTTTAAATTCTATATGATATTTTTTTCTTATTGTTTTTTTATTTGTTATTGTTATTAAAGAATAGGTATTTATCAAAAAATTGTTAATAAATTTTTGTTGGTTTATTTCACTTTTCCTACAGATATAAATACTACAGATATAAAAAATAAAGTTAAAATAAAATGAATAATGTAAATAAGTGTATAGATATAACTAAGTCCTTGTAGTGCAGTACCCAAAATGCTGGTAGCATTCCCTCCATTTTTGTTTTATTAGTTTTTTATTTATAGTTATATTAATAGTTTTATACAAATGATCCTGATCAATAGATTGTTTTTAGTAATAAAAATTATTTAAAAATGTGTAATTGTTTTTAAAACAAAAAAATAAAAATAAAAAACAAATAATTAAAATAAAAATAATTTAAGATTTGTTATCTAAAATTTCACCCCTTTTACCATATGCCTCCGTGGCGCAATCGGCTAGCGCGTTCGGCTGTTAACCGAAAGGTTGGTGGTTCGAGCCCACCCGGGGGCGAAGTCGCTTTTATAATACATTGCTTTTGTAATATTAAATTTTAAGTTGAATATGTATTTTTTTACCCCAACTTTAAAACTAGTCAAGCGTTCATAGCAAGCTGCATTAAATTAAATTATGTGTAGAATATGATTTAAAAATGAAGGGATAAGAATGAAACATTACTAACTTAAATGTATTTCTCAGATATTTTAATTTATATACAAAAATATTATTCATTTAAATTAATTTATTTTGATAATTAAATACAAACAAATTTAAAGCAAAATAAATATTTCATAATTTTTAGATGTTATTTACTTACATTTATCAGGTAATAAAGTTTGGCAATAAAATCTAATAAATTACACTTTAATTTTATAATTAAATAATTTAATTAAATTATTATAATAATAAATAATTAAATATATTAAATAATATAATATATTCATATTCTTACATTAATTTTAAATGTTATGATGATAATTAAAATTTAACGCTGAAGTCAAAATGGTACTAAACATTTCAATGTCAAAAACCTTTTTACATATTTTTATTGCTTATTTAGTGATTGTTAGAATTCATTTATTTCAATACTATATTGTTATTCACCGTAGTAAGTAATTCATAATTTAAAAAGAAAATTGTAGCCTTCGATAGCTCAGTTGGTAGAGCGGTGGACTGTAGAGGGAATCCAAGAGTCATCCATAGGTCGCTGGTTCAAATCCGGCTCGAAGGATATTTTTTTCATATTGAGGACATATTTATTTAAAAATTTATTAAGTAATGAATAATCTATGCCTTTGATTATTTTTGGAGAATTAATTTATTTATTATTCAATTATTTAATTACCGTTTAACTTTTTTAATAATTATTTATATAAAATAATATCTATTTTAGAACCTTATTACTTAGATCCATAGATTTTTTCTAGATAAGTTTTTTACTCATTATTTAGTGGATATTTAGATGAAGGTTAGCTGAAGAAATTTAATGCTATATTCTGACAAAATAACTAAATACATATTTCTTACTTTCGTTAACAGGTCTTAGTTTACAAATTAAGTATTCTATTTATTAAAAAAAAATATATTATTACTGTTTATATTTTAAATTAATAGATCGCGATAATAATCGTTTTTAGTTTGTTTTTTATAAACCTGTGTTATATTAATTACTAATAAAAAACGAATTCGTATACAAAATTTTGTACAACTAAAATCCCTGAATTAGACTATACATTATCTGTTAGATTTATGATCAGATTCAATAACCTCAATTAGACTCTAGCAAAGGACAAATCTCCCGGCAGCCAAGATAATAATTATGCTTGGGGAGCAGCCGTGCTCCTTAATTACTGATTAACAGTCACCATTTGAAAACGCTAAGCACCGTACTTTGCTAACATCATAATACTGTAACGTTGTACTATCCGATATGACATAATTCACACGTAATGCAGACACATATTGCGTAATTTGCAATAATTTACTACTACGATTATCAACCCAAAAATTTGGAATTTTTATAATGAAATCAATAATTACCGCTGTCAATGAGATACGAAAAAGAGGGTTAGAGGTTAGATAGAATGTTCTTTCATTAAAAAAGAATTGTTGTAGTTTGCTGTCAGGAATCAGTACGAGTGGCGCCATCTCTTATCGCATGCCGAAAGACAACTAAAATGTTTTATGCAAGTATGTATGTATTTTTGAAAATAATAAAACTGCTTTTATGTTATTATACAAGGTTAGGATAGTCACCGAACCACCTGATAGATCACCTGATTAGTCACCATAATTACATTTTGAATACTAATTAAAGGATATTCGAATCCTCAATAAAATTTATTTTACCGCAATTAACCTACTACTGATTGAATTTACTTATTAAATTACCTATGCAAAATAATAGACAGAAGGATCTCTTGATTTAGTTTGTCGTACGCATTAAACGAATTAATTAATTAATTCATTTGCAACCTGCGTTGTACTATTGACATTTTGTAAAAAACAACATACACATACAGAACATACACATAGAGACAGAAATACAGCTTCCTCAGTCACTTCTTCGTATTATCACTCTTTAAGCTGATAATGTTATCAGTACCGAAGAGTAATGTATTATAGCTCACCATCTCCTTAATGATCATTGTCGATGATCCTATGTTTTTTTTTTGTATTTACTACGTACTTTACAGTAACAAACGTACCTACGTGAAAGACACACTGAATTGGTAGTTATTAAGTAAGTAAATTAAATCTCCAATACATCTGTACAAGGTTTTTCAAACATCCATCACCACTCATTTGCCTTCCTATCCGCCTTCCCCAAAATTTTTATATATTTTCAGCTTCGTATTTGTACTGTTCAAACCTGCCGGTAATCTATACGAGTAAAGCAACAATTTGGATACCTGTATTCTCATAACCGTATCTTCTGATCAGATCATAATTTACGATTAGACATTTCTTCATATTCTACAGTTTCCCACCGCAGATTCTTTCCTGTTCGAACTCTTTCATTCTGGAGCTCTCTTCTGCTATATATTGGACGGCGTGAGTCCCTAGAATATTTTAGATATAAAATAAATCTAATATACCAGTCTTGAACTTATAAAAATCAATCCAGTCGTTCAGAAAGAGTTCAGTCACATACGGACAAAAAAATTTTACATATAAAGATAAGTATTACAGTAATGTGTTGTTAATTGTCGTATTATTTATATATCTATACTCTATACTAATAAATAAAATTGGAATGTCTGTTTGTAATATTCAAATAACCGCTTTTTACTACATGCATATGAATGTATGTAGGGTACATATACCAAAATAACATTTCTTACAATAATTGTCTATCTGTCTTTTTGTTTCGGTTAATCTTTGAAACGGTTTCACCGATTTTTAACGGACTTTCACTGGCAGGTAGCTGATGTAATAAGGAGTAACTTAGGCTATTTTTATTTCTACTAGATAACTTTTTTGTTAAATTGTCGATGTCGCGGGCACAGCTGGTTAATAATGAAACTGTTGTTCATTGAATATATTGTTTTAAATTTTAATGTCTTCATTAAGAAAATATCATCTGTTACCGGTGTGATTGTCTGTTGTACTGTCCGTTGTTACTTTTGCATTATGATTGTTAAGTGCACACTTTATCAACTTTTTCAAATTGAAATAATCGAAAAAAAAAAAATTAACTGTGCGTCCTTGACGACATAACTGTTTATCATTTATTCGTCAAATCAGGTAACATAAGAGACTAAGGTTCCTATCTGATTTCTCTAAAAATGCGTATTCTAGCAACGTGATATCCTCAAGGACTCCTTAATTATAAGATATTCGTCCTCTGCAGGGACCTTTAATGGACAGAAACCCTTTTTAAGCTATTTTAACGTAACTTTTAACTTTCCTTTTTCATATCGACTCGAGTAGGCACAATCACTACAAACCTAGATAGAATGCCTCTCTGTCACCTTATTTCTCTGTAGTTATCGTAAATCACACAAGATGTCGGGTGGGGCAGACTGCCTTGAAATCAATATCGTGTCCCTTTCTAACAACTTGTGGGAAAATTATTCCGCACGAGACTTAAATATTCAATTGTAAAGCAGAGCGCTTCTAATAGTCTAGTTTTAATTGGCCTCGTATAAAAAAGATCCGGGTTCGAATCCAGGGGATTATCTGAGCTCCTTTTGATACGAAGCCGCATATGAGTAGGCATTTTATTTGCTGCTTTAATATTCATAGCTGCCCGACGCGTCGCCGACCAAGAAGATTAGTTTCATCTGTGATAAACACAACTAGGGTGCTAGAACGTTAATAAGAAGTGTCAATGTGTTGCAAAAAATATATTAATATAATGCTTTGCAAAGTAACATTTTTTTCTATGCAAATTTTATTAAAGTAGGCAAGGCAAATGACTATTTATTGAATGAATAAAGTAATATTTATTCGAAGTTGGTTTTTACAAACACTTTTCATAAGTCAAATTATGAAATTGTTTAAACAATTCCCTACCGTGAGTTGTCTTGGAAGGAGAAGCGGCGAGAAACTCCTAAGGAGTTTTTTTATGCTACTCACATTTACAGAACGTACTTATGGCCATATATTAAACTCATGTTGAAGTAGTATTATCCTCAAAGTAATGATCTGGTTTGAAATAACTGTTTTGCATAAGAACGCTTTTGAAACGAGTAGATCGATTTTGTAAAGTGACCATTGGAGCTCTTTCATAAAATCAAAAGTGCTACTTAAGAAGTATTTGTAGGATTTAAACCCAGTTCCCGCGGATAGTAGACCGAGGGACGAATTCCCAGCTTAACATCTTAAATGCAACGGGTGCTCATAATTTTTGTGTTTTTCAAAAAGAGACCTGCGCAATTCCGTTACCATGATCAATGTTATTAGGTCGGAATATCGGTAAAAAAATACAAAAATCGTGAGTACTCGGTATAGTTAAAATAACGTCCACGGTAATAAACGTTTAAAAGTAAAGTTAACTAGTTTAACACTTTGCAATACATTTTATTTTATTGTATTTTTTTTTCTTGTGTTATTTTTATACGCTTTATCTTAGCTTGACTTGTATCTATCTATGTATGTATGAATGTAAAGGAATCTTTGAATTACATTTTAATCAATTTCAAAATGTCCAAATCGTTTAAAATTTTGCATAAATATAGTGAACCGGTGACAATAGAATAATTTCATACTTAAAGTATGATTTTCTCATTAATCCATCACAAAAAAAATTGTCATCATAAGTTATAGGTTATGTGACGGTTGAAAAGTGGCACATTGTAGACATTGTCGGGTATTCTTTAGTAATAACTTTTCTGTGAAGAACATAGTTTTTACATGCTTTATATTAGAAAAAAAAGTTTAAAAAAGTTCTGCATATCAGTTGTTGAAAGCACCTCATGCTTTTTTATGTTAAAGCTTACTGTTCTGTTATAGAACTTTACTTTGTTATTTTGGACATGTGCATAAAGTTATATTATGCAGAATTAAAGGAAATTCCCTCTCTCTTTTTCCTTCACTTTCTCTTGATCACAAACTGTATATTTTAACGTTATTTTCAATTTTTTAGTTCATTCGCAACGAAAGCGTGTTTTTAGTTCTTTTAAACAATATTTGATTATTTGTATTCTGTTCTTTATCGCGTTATTTAATATTGTTCGTTTTGTGTGTGTTCTGTACAAGTTGTGAATAAATGTATTTTCTTTCTTTCTTTCTATCTTCATTGTAATAAAAATGCACTTTATTTTGTAACCCAACAATAATAATATTAATATTAGATATAACTACGCAACAGAACATAGAGGATTTTATTCCCGTAACAACCATTTATTCCAGACAACCTGTAGTTGCGTTTCCTGTTTATATTTGATTGGTGAAGTATTTGTGTTTGAAATAATTATGTAGTTCTATGTAGTATGTTTTTCTAACAGAACCTTTCCAAATGTCGTGCTTAATTATGTATTTGGCATATATAAATATTTCTAATGGCTTATAAATTATTCAGTTCTAACTGTTTGACGCTATTTCAAATGGTGTCTTTAACCTTAAATAACTTAAGCAGAAAAGGATAATAAACTCAAACCATTTTAACGGCATCCCGGGAAAGCGTTATTTTTTATATAATAATATTATTTTATAGTTTAGTTACTAACAAACATTACAGACTGAACCGATCAAAGGGTTTGCTCAAATTTAAAGAACAGCTACCCTGTAAAACGTAGCCAAAGATATCTGTGTAAGCAACGTGAACAGGGTCACAACTGACGGCTTATTCGATAATCTTTCCGTATCTTCCCGCTGGTTTAACGGTCCGGTTTTTGTTAAAATTTATCCTTATTTACCTTTGGTAAACAACAATGAACATTAGGGTCGCAACTGCCGGCCGGTTCTCATAACCTATGCGTATCTTCCCGCTCGTTTAACGGTCCGGTTTTTGTATAAACTTATCCTTATTTATCTTTGGTAAACACCTTCAACTTTAGGGTCGCAACTGCCGATCGATTCTGATAACCTATGCGTATCTTCCCGTTAGTTTAAGGGTCCGGTTTTTGTATAAACTTATCCTTATTTATCTTTGGTAAACACCTTCAACATTAGGGTCGCAACTGCCGGCCGGTTCTGATAACCTATGCGTATCTTCCCGCTGGTTTAACGGTCCGGTTTTTGTATAAACTTATCCTTATTTACCTTTGGTAAACAACAATGAACATTAGGGTCGCAACTGCCGGCCGGTTCTCATAACCTATGCGTATCTTCCCGCTGGTTTAACGGTCCGGTTTTTGTATAAACTTATCCTGATTTATCTTTGGTAAACACCTTCAACATTAGGGTCGCAACTGCCGATCGATTCTGATAACTTATGCGTATCTTCCCGTTAGTTTAAGGGTCCGGTTTTTGTATAAACTTATCCTTATTTACCTTTGGTAAACAATAATTTGTGCCGTATTGAGGTGGCCTAGAATTTTCTCCCCAATTCCATGCTGGCAGAACAGGGTGTCGTAAGAGGCGACAGAAGTCGACCTGCTTGGTGGTAGGGCTTCGCATAAAGATTATATTATCAGTATTATTATTAAGTCATTAATATTATTACTAGTATTTTTTTTTTCCGTGTAGCCTGCCTGGCTCGCTACCATCCTCTTGCTTGAGTCGACTCGTCGTGTTACGTGTAGGGGCTTGAAAGCCAGTACTTTCCTTCCTTCAACGCATCAGTGATATCTTTGGTCTTACTGATGTCCATGGGTGACGGTGACCACTTACCGCGGCTCGTTTGTCGTTTGTCGGCTATTTACATAGAAAAAATGTATGCGTACCATTGGGCTTAATCTCAATGGGAACGGCGTTGGTTTTTACCTGTCACCCTTTGTCTAAAATCATATGAAATGTTTTGTGCGTTCCATTGCACGTCGACCGCGACCATTATCGTCAACAAAATCTGTCGTACAGATTACATCCAAGCATCACTAGTTCGCATCAATTCGGCCAAATCTCTACGTAAGGTTACATCTATTTTCGCGCTTGAGAAATATATAGATGAATAATATTGGGTAACGTTGAGTATATAAACATGAAAAAATAGATTTAAAATGTCAGTGCTATATTAATATATGTATATTACCAAACGATCGCTACTGTCTGTAATACTAATAAAAAGTGAAGTGCGGATTGGTTCCGCGTGGATTACATATTGCAAGTGTTTTGTTTTCATTGGAAGTTTTATAAAGGATTTTTTTTGGTTTTCTTATAGTTACAGCTTTATGTACATGTATATTAGGGTCGGAAATCAGGAGCGATAATGTATTTTCTTGAACATCATGCAAACGTTGCATTTTTAAACAGTATAATACCTATTTGTAATGCTCTCAGTAGGTCCTCTTTGTGTTCGTTTTATTTGATAGTCACACGATAAAACAACATTTGATAACTGTTTAATAAAATACCAAACCGGTGGTGGTTTCCCAGATAATATTGATATGAACACTAACGACAAACTGTGGAATGATAAATTGTTTTTAACGATCAAATGAAGACACTTAATGCATATCATTAGACTAGACGAGCCAGCGAACGATGATCTGAAACTTAAATACGAATAATTTCGATTTTTAAATTTGGAATGTGTTAAGTTACGTTCAGAATTTATACGGCCATTAACATATACAGTTACCAACGATTATAATATATGACAACGAATCCGTGATAGTATTTAGATTTCTTCAGATGTTCTAGTTAACTTTGAATTTCTCATGTCATGTTTATGTGTTAGGTGAATTAATCTAGCTCTTGTATTGACTCGTTTCCCTCGAACGACATAGAGGGCAGCACTTATCAAAGGATATGAAAGTTAATCGTATAGTTTATGGGTTACAAGTATATAAAAAAGCTAATAAACTCTTATGTTAGTCTTCTAGGGTACATTAATTTAAAAACCTCTGCAAGAAAAGTATCAGGAAGCAAAACAAAACGACAAATTCCATAGACACGTAAGTATAATTTCCTATAAATTATCCTATTAATAGATTCTTATTGTTTTAGGGGGTTTTATTATTTTATTCATCAACCTTTGAAATTGCAATATCCGCCATCTTGTCTATTTTACAAACATACATATTATTCGTTTTAAAAACGAACGGACAAATTTCCTTTAGCGTACGCCGATGTATTGATAATGTATCGTGATTCAATTATTAATGGTTCTTAATGTAATGACTAATTGGAAGCGAAATTTTACAGAAAATTTGGTCGGACTCAGAGACAGGGTGATTGCTCTAATAATAGTTTGTAATACGCACATAAATTCTATATAAGAGGTGCGTCCAGGATTTGATCTGTGGGAGCGCAACAATCAAAGCTCTCACTGCTGCAACTTTAAAATGCGTGTCAATTACCACACCAAGCATTAACCGGTTAACTTATATAAGTATGTAGTTAATAACAGAAGGGTAGAGCTACCAATTTCGTCCTTTCTTTCAACGGACTTGAATGGTAAATGTTATTTTAAGAAACCTCACCAAAGTGAGGTCAAAACCTCTTGCTGCTGGCGGGAGGGACCGGTGTCAGCCGTTAAGTATTCGTCACCGGACATATTCGATGCCTTTCTTTTTTAATATTGTTTATTGATACGGTCGACCGAGTTACCCTCATACATGTCATAAATGATAATTGGAGAAAACGAGAATTCGACCGTTTCGATTGTATGCTGCGGTTTAGACCTTTTTGAATATTTATTTATGAGTTAAGTAGTAATAATTTATATAAATATTGCCACCGTGGTAACAGTCAAATAAAGAATAAAGGTTTTATCTTTCTGTTAAACAGTTTCCTTTTGCGCTGTTGCGGTTTAGCTGTAGACCACAGTTTTTTGTTTGTTGCCAACCGAGTTAAGGTATTAAATATTGATAAAAAGATATCAATAAATAAAAATAATGATAATAATACTGATTTAAAATTAAAATTTAATTCATTAAACTATCTCTTTTTTTAAGGCATACATATTTTCGTATGTATTTATATATAAACATCTGTAAATAGCCCTGGATGCTATAGATTCAAAATTGAATCCAGTAGTGGGCGGCGCTACCATCGGGTTCCGGGAAGTGCTTCTAAGCGTCCGAACAGAACGACATCTGTAGGTTCTGTATAAATTAGTATAATTGTTGTATAAAATATTATAAGCAAATACTTGTTATATTACCGGTTCTATAGAGGCGGATGTCAGTTTTTATTATATTTTTCGTGACAAAAACATTCACACGATAAACCAAGTGATTCATTATAGGGATGTTATGGATATACAATTTCGGATCTGGATATGGATACGGATATATGAATAATATTTTACCGGTTTCGGTTACGGTTACGGATATGAAATTATTTGGGATTATCAGGATGTTTCGGATAATTACGGTTCCGAATATTAGATGATTTAGAACGCTTAAAAAATATATAACATATTTACAAGGTAACAGTTTGACTTTCTTTATAGGTATTATTTAGTATTATAATAAAAAAAAATATTAAGTTAATAAGTGTATCATCGCCTTAGACAGCGAAAACAGGGAGTTTAATTAAAAGTTGCCACTATCCGAAGTTATTCGAAACTTTTCTATCGGATTCGGTTACGGTTTCGGTTATATTTTTATTTCGGATACCCGACAGTTTCGGTTCCGGTCACGGAGCTTCATAGCATCCCTGATCCATTCACATTTCTTGAGACACAGAGCAATTAAAACCGCGTTGATATTTTGAAGAGTTTTAACACCTCCTCGGGTATTCTACGTGTGAATAACTTTGGTACATTTTTTATAAATAGCTGGAAATTCAATTTTTAAATAAAGTAATTTTATTCTGATATGGTCTCTTTGTATCCTCATTACAGCCGCAAGTATATAATTTGGGAGTAGAGTTAGATGTAAACTAGGCCCAGTGACCTCTAATAGAAGGACTTGGCATAATTACTTCGTCTGTTAGGTACATGCATCATTGTGTACTGTCTGCGCTTATGCTTAAAAAACACGTGAGTTTTTTGGACTTATAAGTAGCTCTATTGTGACGCGAATATTTTACCCGAATTTACAAGATTTAATTTCTAAGTACTTTTCAATAAATTTACAGATTATTTCCTAGAATCTACTTAATGTCTCTTTGGCGTATAAGTTTGTATCGCGTGACTCTGCACGCGACTACGATCGGTTCTAATATAGAAATGCGTGCGTCGCGTCCAATTCTCGTTCGATCTGATAAATACGTCGCGATGGGCAGTGAATAAGGTAATGGATGCTGAATCAAGTGGAATTTTGGAGGGAGTGTGATCTGCAGAAAAACATTTAGCGACCTGCGTTGACCGGCGCACTGCGACGGGCGAACGTACGCAGCTACTACCACCAGTCGCCGTTTCACACGGAACGCGACCACACGCGCCACGAACCAGTTCGAATTTCGAATCGCGATTTGAAAAGTGATCCAATTTTAAAATCGCCGGGAAAAGTGACACGTGAAGCTGGTGTTGCCAGTAAAAATCGAAATTTGGACGGATTTTTGTCGACTTGTCGTACAGAGCATCGTCGTTTCACCTACGGTGAGTGAAAATATAAATATACACGAGCAGTTTGCGGTTTAAACACGGGAGATCCCAGTTCGAATCCTGATGTAATGTTTCGAATTTAATGACCACAAACCACTTAATTACCACAAAAAAAACATCTTGATGAAACCGAAATATTCTTGACAAGCAAGGACTAAAAGACCCGAAAGCCTTAGCCTGCGCCTAATTACGCTTTTGGGTTGTAACAAGTGAAATTGCTATTAAAGCGTTTATAATAATCGTTTCATAATTATAATTAGCCGATACAGTTACACGACATAGCGTGTCAGATAATAACGAACTCGTATATCAGATGAGTTTCATTTTCTTTCGTACGTATGCTATGAGAGTTAGCATTGTTTCATTGACAATGATATAAAATTGCTATTCTGTTATTTCGTGACGTAATTAACACATAACATCAATTATGGTTGCTCTAGAATTCCGTACCGAGTCTTTGAACTCAATATCAACTGTAATTGATTCTTTTGTTATGTGTTTATAGATGTTTGTAAACAAATAGGTGTCCACAACGAATGCATTTTTATTTTATTTCATGTCCTTACGAGTTAAATGTTCAAATATGTTATTATTCTATTGGTCTATTTACAGAACCTCAGTGCAAGATTTTTATTGCTATAAGTTTATGTATAAAATTAAAAATTTCGAAGAACTTTCATCGTAGGGTTGTTGCGAAAAATCCCTTTACTGATATCGTATATGAAAACGTTACTTATCTTGATGTTTACTTGCAAAAAAATTGAAGACGGTAAGTATACTAAAATATATTTTCTAATTAAAATTTTAATGTCCACTTATTTGGGTTGTTTCAAAACACTTGGTAAACAAAATGTTTAATTGCATTAATTTGAAGTTGATGTCAATATTAAAACATTATGGAGACCTTCCAGGTTTCCTCACGATGTTTTCCTTCACCCAAGCAGGTTATAATTAATTTGTAATACGCACATAATTCGAAAAATTAGAGGTGCGTGCAGGATTCGAACTCGCGTCTCCCGTGCGGGAGACCGATGTTCAAATTATCACTGCTTATTAAATATATTATTCTATTAAATGTATAAAATTGAAATTTTTATCGTAATTATTTTCTGGCTTGACAGAGCTATTTTCCAAAAAAATATTTTTTTGGGTTATGATACAATTATTCATGTACCTGAGAAAATAATTTTATTTCTACGGTATACTTGTTTGGTTTGCATCATATATCAATCAGTGTCCTCTTTTATATGAAGAAACGCAACACTTCAGAATAGATTAATTCAGGTTTGGAAATTAAGCAACATTGTGTATTTTCTTTACATAACAATAGATTATTTTTAATTCGATAAATTAATATTGCAGAATTTATATTTAATGCTATTGTTAAGTTGCGAAAGTGAAACATTTAATGATTAAAAGTGTGGGAAACCATCTAGGTTCTCTTAATCGTTGTGTAATAGAAAGGAGGGAATTACAGAACTGGGCCGAAGAGTAGTAGTGCAATAATCTATAATGTGTCTTATTTATTAATGACTGTCGGCAATCTTCGTTTTTCTATCGTGTTCCGGTCGTTTGTGTATTCCATTTTGAATATAAAACACATTGAGTCGGTTTAAATTTAAAATATATTCTCCCTTCTAATATATGAGGTAGGCTACATTTAATAATTATTCATGTATGTTGACAGAAAATAAAATTTTATGTGTTAATTATACCGTGGTTTAGTGTATCTAATTATCTGAGTTTATTATTTATTATTAGTCCATCTTTGGTTTCTGAAAAACTAAATTCTTGCAGGATTTTTCGTGCGAAGTCTATCATGACATCTATCTCCGGATTTAGTGAGCAGAAAATATTACATTCGTTCCACTTGCACTAAGTATAGAGTTTATTGAAACAAACCAAAAATATAGACTGTTATTATAAATATTATGATTTTAGGGGTGAAAAAGATATAAAAAGTAAATTTTGCTAGCGATCACAACAGATATAAAGGTTTTTTTTGAGGAATAGTGTTATACACATATATTTTTCCCTTTTTCAAATGCTTAGTTGAGTTTAAAATTTAATGTCTTTTAGACAATAAAATTAAATACGAAAATTAACGATTTTCTAAACAATTATAAAGAGTAATTACGGAGCTTATCGTTATATAAACATTCAATTCAACATAGTCTTAAAAGAAATCGGAGAAAGTGATTTGAATAAAATTTTATATTCATTTGCTGCCTGTATTATGTTGTAATACGTAATGTAAACTCCGATTCGTACAATTTATTTTAAGTATATCTGTAAATATTTGTATGTATAATAAATGACAATAAATTGATTGAGACTGAATGAACTTTATTTTGAATATTGTAACCAATCTTCGCTTGGATTTGCAAAATTGCACAGTAACAGGTCGATTTTGAAAATATGCTGAGAATATATATCCGTTAGTGTTGGACTACTTACAGACATACAGATATTAAAAAATAATATAAAATTTGCTAAAAAATTATCGAGTTACATATCCGTATGGCCCCATCTAGATATATACAAAAATATGTAATGACAAACGAGTCTCATCTGATGGTATGGTATAGCCGGTGATGAAGTCTAAGATGTTGAACGGACTAACTTATAAAGACATAATCACTCTCTTCTTGAATACTCCCACATCACACGTAGTAGGGAACACCGACGCGGACAAGCTGTTCCAGTCCTTTGTAGTGCGCATGTATATTCTTCTTAGTTTGTTTATCGGTTTTTTTTTATAATTTATTTTTGATTTCTTTACATTTCAGCTTTAGTGTTAGCAGTAAAAAATCTTTGAAAACAGAACATTATTATGGAATAATTTAGATATTAGTTAATACTTACACTAACACTAGTTACCAGGTATAGATAAACATCTTCTCCTTCTCCTACATAATTAACTTTAAACGTAGAATTGAATAAAATTCCTTAGTTAGCACAATTTATTCGCTGCTTGTTATGAAGCGTGATTATTCGCTTGCGCTTTTCCCCAGTCTGTTATAACCGATACAAAAGATATCAACGAGACGCGCACAAATAATACGTTTTTGGTTAATTAAAGCGTCGAAAAATATAACAATTCGGTTAACAATTTACACGTATTTCCAATTAACAATCAAATATTCATTATTGCAAGCTGGACATTGGTTTACATGATTTAATATTCATAGTTTTAGGATCTGGTTGGCCAATTTTCGATATATTCCTTATAGCAATTATAATTAAAAGTATATAGACAGGAATTTACAATTACAATTCATAACGTGCCCCACTGCTGGTATCAGATCCTTTCACAATAAGATTGGTTGAAGCTACAGTCTGCTACGCAAGCTTTATGATTCACACTTCACAATCTTTTCAGTTTTATAAAATGACGATAGTGACAAATAATTTCATAATACGCATATGTGTAGTTTGAAAAAAATTAAGGTGCGTGTAGGATGCGAATTCAGGTCACCCGTGCGGGAAAGAAACGTTCGAACATCTACATTGACACTAAACAGTGTAAACATTAATGAATAAATGAATAAATTTTTTAAATACAAAATTCCAATTATACATTGACTATGTCATATGAATACATCAGCTGTAAACTTTTAGCAGAAATTACATTTATAAAGACTAATGGACTAATATAATATAATAATATGTAAATGACAAATACCGAGGCGTTTAATCAGTTCTGCCTCTTGTTGTTCAAAAGTTATGTAATATTATTGTAACGGATTGTTTTTTGTTATGTTTTTGATTAAAAATATGGGCTGAGTAGTCCTTTTCATCGTTTCTTCTCCGGCAGTAGTATAAGCGGTGATACCCATTTGAATAAATAGATTTGAATAGATTTTTTTATATAATTTTAATATGAATATGCCAACTATCCAGGATAATGTACAGACTATCAGTTATGACCATTCCTTATACATACATTGTATGGTGGTTGTATGTGGTTAACGCTGAAATCACTTTGATGTATTCGAGGGTGTCCTTTGTGGTGTATTGAAGCATAAAAAGGTGCAGACTAGCCCGGACAGAGACTAATGTGTCCTCAAGCTCAAACTACCTGAACTTGTGGGAGGTAGCTGAAACAGGAAAAAGAAACCTCAATATTTCACACCGCGATCATTTTACGAGCATCGTAGCTAGTTCTGAGACATCCAGGAGTTCAAAGACTTTCCGCTTATAAGGGATATAATCGCGTCGGGGTCACCACTTTAGCAATCGGAGAATTTCTGCCAGGTCATGCTTTTGAAGTTTCCGTGCCCCAATTGTTCAAATTCTGAACTTGTTTATTACCAAATACAGATATTTCCATAACAATGTTCAAGCCGTAAGATTTTAACATGACGTCAATACGTTAACGTTGAGTGGAATTTTAGACACATCATATATATTGACACCAAAATTAAACTTTTACTTTACTTTAATTTTTTATAATACTTGTTATTGCTTAAGTCTCTTATATTTAATGGCTTTTTTATAGTTAATTTTGATTACTTACGATTGCCACGTGGACTGCGTTCGGTCGCCTAAATATCAAATAAAATGTTTTACGTAGAAGAAGTATGAAATTCCACATTATGTTAATACTAGTATACTAGTGTGATAAATACATTTTCTATCCTCACGCGATAACCGCTGTCTTTCATTCCATGTTCACGTTATAAATACTTATTTAGATAGAGAAGTTATGTACAGTTAATAAGTAGAAATGGTTTTTCATCGTATTTTCTGCAACCCAACTTTCACGTGGTTACAGAACTAGGAAAGTGGATATCCACCGCGGCTGCATCGTGGCTCGTGATAAACATAGTTTTATATTATAGTACACAAACCTTCTTGTTACATACACTACGTATAGAAAACTCTGTCTGTCTTTTTACTAACAGACAAACAGAGTTACATTACAATAATTAAGTATATTAAGTAAGACTTTACTTACCGCAGTTTTTACCAGTAGATAGATTAAATTGTATGAGGTAAAAACAACAAATACTATTTGGATATTTCCCTTTCGTTTTGACGGCTTAAACTATGAAATATTTTTATAGCCTTTAGTTTAATTTAAGCTCTGCTATGATATGTATTAGATTCATTTGATACTACCGGAGATATTCATAGGTTAGAACACTCTCTGTACACTTAGAACAGCGTCTAACGCTCAAAAAAGGGAATCGTTAGCAAAACATTATGTGCAATCGTGTCTATTAAGGGATGAAGTCATTTCATCAAATTCTTTAAAGCTCACAAGAAACACAACAAAGATGCATTGCATCGGTTATTGTTTTGCGACAGTAATGGGTGCCGTGACGCGGAACCACAAATTACCAGTTGGCGTGAAATCCTCATCGCGCAACGTTTCTTGTTTTATTCTTAGTAACATCTCAAAATCAACTATGGTACGGTGAATATTGGCTAATAAATATCTGAGTTAAAATTTAAATTAATAGTTATATTGAATTTCTTTTTTTACTAGAGTTATATGAATTCATTTATATGAATTCATAATGTTACGTAGTATACTTAAAAATAAATAAAAAAGTCGTAAAAATAATTGCCTGCGTTTTATTAATTTTTATTATTTATGTATTTGTTACCAATGAAAATTTCTTATATACTTTAGTTGTGTTGTCTTTAATAAATTGAGCCTAATTACCTAAATGGTAATGGTACATCAAGTTGGAAATCTTTGGTGTTATGTTCAATTTGTACAGTGAACATTGGTAATATTTGAAAATGATATGATTGCTTAATTTATTGACATGCAATCCTATAAACAATGTTAGTGATATGCGCGAATTTTTAATGTTATACAGTCTAAATAGTCCAGCGTTGCTTCAGCGTAGGTTCATGTAATGTGTGCACTGCGCAGATGCTGCGACATCGCGACGCACACGTCCCGCATTCGTCACGCAACCGGAACGTCATATACAATCTCAATCTATTGTATTTTGGTACTGTATAACTTGTTCGTCACTTAGTTTAATTGCAACAACATAGGTTTTGGTATTCGAAACTAAAAAGTAAAGTATTTAGGATCATTTTATGTTTACAATCCTGCACGATCATCACTTAATTTTCACTTGATCAAAAACTCCATATTGGCTTTTTTGATAATATTTTTATTATTTAGTTTTCACATTTTATTTTGCCTGCAAAGCTAACCATGAAAAAATCATTTTCAAATCCATTTTGTTTAAAACAATACTAATTCGTACGACGGGTGCATCGTGTTAGTGCGTCGGGTGCTCGCGTTATTGCGCCGCCTACGACAGGGTGAAGGGGCCCTAAATAAGCTATGAACGCACATCTCACGATTGACACCAGTAATGTGCACGCAAAGCTAAATGATATTTGCCTTTCAAAATTACACTCAACGTACAAGTTGCTAATATATTTATGTAAAAAGTGTCAACATGTTGTTTGTTTCGTAAGTAGGTTGGTGATTCAACATCAGTATTAGCAAGTCGAGCAACTTTGCAACAGCTATAACGGACAGTTAAGCGTGATATAATTATTTAAATGTTCTGTTAGTATGCAATAAACAAATGGTGGATTGATAGGAGACTTTAAACGGGTGGTCTTGGGCGAGACGTAAACCGTGAAACCTCTATCCATGTAGCGCTTGTGTAGCACTCGCAGAGTACAGATTAAATTCCCATACCCAAAGTTTCCTCGAGTTTCCTTGAAATGGGAAATGTTTTTGTTGTATGACTTAAGTCTTAAAATCTATTCCACTTAAAAATTGTCCGGCAAATTGCACGGTGAGATTGCCTTATGTATGCGCCAAGTTGAGTTTTCTTCTTTTGTATTGTTTTCTATATTAATGTACGAGTTTTATCATATTAGAAGGCTATTGAACTAGCAGTAAGACGACTTCTATGGAAGCAAAGAAGGAGGTCAACAGTGTCTTCTAGTTCAACTGATATCTTTTCCACGGATTGAGCCGGCGTCGACTACGACCTCATTGGATTTCAGCTTCAAATTACAGCTTCGCATGCGCCAATTTCAAATTGGGAAGCCGTCCTAGTGTGATCAATAGGTATTAAGCTAAGATGTTATAGGTATAAATAAACCAAAATAAATGTTATAAATAAATCGAATAGCCTCACGTGACCTTTACCAGTTTTGTGAACTAAGTGGCTTTTTTGTTCCCTCGTAGTCCAATTATTGCGTCGGCGTCCATTTGTGAGTGGATAACGATGTTGTAACTGAGGCACGCGTCATTACACTCGCCGATGGACGTTGGATCGCAATCATGATTTGTAAATTTGGGATAAATATAGATATCATCATTAAAAATCAAAGCTATCTCAATGCTGGAGTCGACTTTTCCTCAGAAACAGAAACGGCAAAGCTATAAATCTCTTTTATAACTTTCGAACTGCCTTAGAATGAGATGGTTCAGGCTAAATGATAAAATATAAATAATTTCAGTGAGATTCTGCATATTTGGTAAGAGTACACCTGTGAGAATAGCTATTTAACAACTAAAAAAGATCTTCAAATCACCAGACTTAAGGTTTTTTCTTGTTTGTCTACTTCACATGTTGCACACTGCTCCAAACGTTGGCTCTTAAAGTCTTGTTTTTGGAAGTAATATTGGAACTGTCAATTGGCAATTTCAAATTTGGCTGTTGGATAGAAGTTCCAACTTCCAATCTGTGGCTGCAGCCAAAGCAAAAGGAAACTTGAATCACAATGAGCTGTTTTTTCCGCGATTGACCGGAAATCTAACAGCATATGAATATC
Source organism: Megathymus violae (assembly GCA_003671415.1). Classification (NCBI taxonomy): domain Eukaryota; kingdom Metazoa; phylum Arthropoda; class Insecta; order Lepidoptera; family Hesperiidae; genus Megathymus; species Megathymus violae. Next base: position 7,525,779 of record PDGT01000012.1, on the reverse strand, counting down.
GAAGGCGCGGTAAAATTTCCAATTAAGGTTATGTTAAGTAATCAAATGTACAAAAGTTAACAAATTTAAAAGTGAGTAACAAAAGTATCCGATGAAGCTTAACGTGCTTTCCTAAGCACAGAAAGCACAGAAGCGTGTATGACATGAAGCCTTTTTCTAATACTTAATATTTTGTGACGCAACAATAAACTGAACACGAATGGGTTTTCTCCAAATTATTGATAAAACAAATGGTTCCAAACTTGATAATATAATCCAATTTATAAGGAACCTTGCGTTTATTTCATGCCAATTGTCAAATGTCCATAATATGTAAACGAAAAAATTCTTATGTTTTTATGACCTTGGCCTTGAAATCAACGTTAATACTGGTAGTTGTTTGACCTTTGTTTAAGGAAGTAGTTGTAAAAAATAAATGAAGTTTGACCATAAAAATAAAACCAATAAATTATGCTTTTCCTTTGCGAATATCCGCCGCCGGCCCCTTAGTTTCAGATGGCCTGTCAACTTGTCAGCATGAATCACCACCGATGTTTGTGGACAACAAAATAAATTAGGCAACGTAGTATTTGTATTTATTCAATCTTTATTGTATGACCTCAGAATTAAGTTTAACCAAGGGCGGTTTTAATGCCTAGTGGCATTTCTGCCTGTCGAACTATAATGAAGACGAGTGTTTGTGGTTGGTGACTCTCATTATAAGGTTTATGCGAAAATAAAAAATTTAACCATAAGAGGTTTAACAATAATTAACACTAATAAATACATACCGGAATATATAATCAATTAATTAATTAATTATATCTTTATAAACTTGTTTACATCGTGAATATTTTATTGTTTCCTCTCGGAAATCTCTTCTTCTTATTAATTAACTAACCTAGTCTTCTTTGTTCTATTACATATTTAATTACCACTTACAACGGTTTATTCATATAGAACATGTTAATTAATTATATAAATTATAAAAGTAATAATAATATATTGGTATATAAATATTAGCACTTAGAAAAGGTTATTTCCGCACCAACAACACCAAGACTTTCCTGGAGTGGACTTTCTTCACGGGGTATTTCTGAAGTAATTAATAAAATAATTAATCATGAAATATGTTACCGGGATCTTCTCCATGTCCATTTTTATAACGGATCTCTAATGAGAAAAGTGTCTTGAAAAACTCTTAAAAGATAGGGCTTCGCATAAGGATTATACTATCAGTATTATTATTGTATCATTAATATTGTTATTGGCATTATTACCTTTCCGTGAAGCCTGCCTGTCTAGCTACCACCCTCCTGCTCGAGTCAGTCGCCAAACGACTCGTCGTGTTCCGGCTGAGGGCTTGAGACCCAGTACTTTCTTTCTTACTTCTCATTTCATGGCCGACAACGCATCAGTGATACCTTTGGTCTTGCTTTGGTTATTTTAACAAGTAACAGTCGCTTCCTCTAGAGCCGGGTTTTGAAATTCAAATTCAAATTTAAAATTCTTTAATAATTGAAGTATTTTTTCAATATATTTATGCACATTATTTTCTACTTCTACTGCCGTTTCGAAAAAGTTCTTTAACGTTGATTTTAAGAACCACAAGAGAAACTCTTCATTACATGTTTTAATACATTCATCTATAGCTTAAAATTTTTTTCCTACAAATTGTGCTCGCTGCTTAAAAGTTCCAATAGGTAGATCTATTTTTATATTTGAACACAAACAAGGTAATCTGTGAAACGAAATAAAGTGTTGTTATTCGGCCTTCAATTAACACGAAATGTATGTGGAACCGTTTATAGGTGAGTAGGACGAGAGACGGTAGGCGTAAATTTATTTTGAAATATTATTGATGAACTGCGCTGTGTTTTCGTTATTTGAACGGCTTATGTGAGTATATCATCTAGGCTACAAACTGTTACACATCAGTCATTTAAATACGGTTCAATTAATTGAATATAACAAATACAAACTTACGTATATAACAGTATGTATACCAGATGTAGGACCCAATTCTCACAATTAAAAATTAAATGGACCTCCGACAGGTTCTTAACTGTTGCTGAACTTAACCATCTTCTTAACGAAACAAAAGGTTTCCCGAACTCGATGTTTAATATGATTGTTCGTATTTTATGTTAACACATATGTGCTGATATATGCTGATCTGAAGATACTGTTTAACCCGTGTGTTTATTGATACTGATCGAAACACGTCAACACATTTTAATTTAGGACACAGTATTGAAACTGCTTGTTGTCTAACACTTCGGTTTTGCAGCCGCAACATGAAATTACCTAGGCATTCAAAGATCTTTGCAGCACTAGTACTAAATTGAAGGGTATAGAGCCTTATGATAATACTAAACATGTGAGACTAATTCTCGTCTTTTGATCAGTAGGATGTAACTTCCTGGCGAGATTAGTATGCAATTCCTTAATTACGATTTAAATGTTTCAGGTTAACCAAGGCAATTCCTACTGTTATTACCTTTGCTACACCTATTATATCTAAGTAAGGTTAATTAACATATCTATTGATTGTCTACAATTGTTTACAAATGATCTCATGCTTATACATTTGCATATACAATAAGAATAGCAGTTTATTCATTCATCTGGCGCAATTCCAATTCACGTAATGATCAGGAATTAAAGGCAATTAAAATTCAAACAGAAATTAATGAAGAATCATTGAAGCCGTTCAATGTAGCAATGTCGTATGACCTTTGATGTTTTAGAGTCAAGTTCAGGAAAATTTCCAAAGTTGTGATGTAATTGTTTAGTAATAAATCATAAGTTTCAAAGCAAAAATATCCTAGGAAATTATCTTTGAAATATTCAGTTATGTTTTCTGTCAATCAACGTAGGTTTCCAGTTGGATATGTGATTGGTATTGACGATTTTTCATGACTGCTTCAATGCTTCGGAAGGCACGTTAGTTCTGATATCATGGTCCTGTGCAAATATATTTTGGGTTTCGAAGAAGATAATTGCATCTATGTAGAATTAGTAAGACAAAATTATTCTCACTATATGAAGGGGTGATATCAGGCTGACTTTGGTTGATAAGTACTGTGATGAATTCAGCGGGTTTTGCACATGATTTTTGACATTTGTAGCGTTATATGTTTCTGTGCGTCCTGTCACCCGCAACCCAGGACAGGGTGCGAGTGTGTGAGCGTTTATTTACTTATGTCAATTAAAATTTTGAGTGTTATAATGGTTTGCATGTTGAATTTTGTGGTATAAAAGTTAAACTAACATGGATCATTTTCTAGGTAACACGCTTCACCGTTTACGGTCGTGTTTGAGATGAACTAACTATTGCTTATACGGCCAACATCCTCAGTTACGTAGGCCTTAGAAAGCTGTTGGCTATTTTTATCGAATCCATGTGTTACTTCTTGTAATGCAATATTTATAAGTATGTAATGTATAAATACAAAATTTATTCTTTTTATTATTTAGTAGATCCCAGTAGGATTTTTGACGAATTCTAATGCATTAAAATTTGAAAAACTTTTTTGGGTCCGTTCTCAAGTCTATTTATCTCAGTATAGTCTTGTTACGTGCTTTGGTTATCGATGTAAATAATTATATATTGTAACTAGCTGTCCACCCCGACTTCGTTGGGGTTAAACAAATGTTAAATAGCCAGTGCCCATCCGGAATAATGTACCTTTACAATGGTATAATAATGTTCCATGTAAGTGCCACGGTTCCGGAGATCACCAGCCGCGAATAAACTCACTAAATTCGCACTCTCTCTTTATAATACTAGTACAGATTAGTATTGTTGTAGTTTGTTATTCATAATTTTACTATCATTAAAATAAAGTATATATATGGGTTCGGTGATTATTCTTTCTTTTTCATGTATACTTTAAAATCACTGAATTCCGTATCAATATTATTGATTAAAATATCTTATATAATAAGTACAATATTCTCGATATAATCTATATAAATCTGTAGTGTCTGTCTGTCTGTACATTTCATTTTTTTGTCAAATTTCATGATAAATATTCGTGTTATGGCTCATTGACATCAATTCGAACATTTTGAAAGAGTTTGTCTGTCTGTCTGTATGATCCGTTATAACTCAAGAACGGCTTGCTCTAACACGTGATTGAGCGTAGTGTACTATATAATACTAGTGTTAACCTAGTGGTCGAAATTAGACCATAATCGTTGAATAGCGTTTTGTTACCAATTTTTTTTTACTGTCAACGCTAAAGCTTTTCAAATGCTACCGAACAAGAAAATTAAAAAAAAGCAAGTGGACAATCAGCAGAGAAAAGGAGGCACAAAGTTTTCTCTGCACTTATATATCATCATCATCATCATCATCATCTCAGCCGGACAACGCCCACTGCTGAGCATAGGCCTCCCCCAAGGATCTCCACGACGATCGGTCCTGCGCTGCCCTCCCAGTGGCTACCCTCGACCTTCACCAGAAATATATATATTCTTATACTGTAGGGTACTACTAACTGTGCACGGTTATAAACGGCATATAACATATAACATATAACGGGCAGTCATTAGCTGATTATTATTTATTACTATTAATACTTATTACCGGCCGTGTTACAGCCTCCAGGCTTTGTTCTGTTTAGTACCGACTGCAGACTGACTTTCACTTTATATCGCAATCATAAGTAAGTAATTGTTATGTGTTTTGTTTATTGTTTTAAAACCAGTTTCAGTTGTCCTACCTCACGTTACTAACATACGTTACCCTATTTTATATTTTCACGCGCACATGTGTATTTCACTACTGCTTCGAATGTGAAGTATTTTAATTTGATTATTTAAATTTTACTCAAATACAATGAATGCTGATCTGAAATTAAATCCCCTGAAAGGTAGCCACATTTTCAAACTGTTAATAAAAATACACACATAATTTAACAAATTAGCGGCAGTAAACACTGCGCATCAGGTAGTTGGTAGTGTTTGTTTGTTCTTTTGGATTCAGGGGGTCCAGGACCGGAGGGTCGGAGTGATGCCAATTTTGGGAGGTCAATGTCCATAAAAAGACTATGAAACTCTGATAGATAGATAGACGACAGTCGCTATATTCGTTCGGTACTTATGCTTTAGGGAATATATAAGTCTATCAATTTTTTAAACTGTTAAACTTATTATCAAATGACTCACAGGTAAAAAACCCATGACTTATTTACAAACTACCTCATGCAACATGAAAATCGGCTGTAAAGGATCAAAGTTACAACATTTAACACCAAAGTTAACGCATTAAAAAAACAACAGTAATAAAATATCCGTTACGGCACTTAAGATTTGTGCTGCAGTGTTTATCACCACATCACAGCTTCGTGCTATCACACAATGGAATTATTCTACAGTTGAATTCCTAATAATACTGTAAGAGTCGCCATCAAACCCTGCAACGCAATGTTGAGTGTAGAATCAATTTTCACTTCCTAAATAATAGTAGCCCTTCCTAAATAGTAGTAGCATGTCGTAATAATTGTATTTTCTTGTACAGAGCAAGGTCGTGTTATGCTGAATTTAATGTTATTACCGTTGCGCATGTCAGTATGTCCAAGTCGCACGCGGCTTCGTGCTCGGATGGTTAAGTGAGTCACAGGTATACAAATTACACGAATTTAACCACCACCTGACCATTATACATGAAACTATATTACTTTTTGATGTGTCCCCATAGTATTATACATTTGAGCTTTTTAATGTATTAACGCTAGACTAGAATACTTTGCAAGTGCGACGTAACATTGTCTCTGATAATTAGCGAAACCTTAAATAATTAACTATTATATCTTATATGTTATAAGAATGTCTTTGATTCGAGTCTTTGGTTTTACAATACGGGTGCCGGTGCTTTAAGGCGGATTTTTATCATATAATATAATTATTACATAAATTTTTATTTTCGCCAAATGAAAGTTTATCTATCTAATTTGAATAGACACTGAATGGATTCATCATCATCATTACAACAAATAATTGTCCCACTGCTGGCCTCGAGTTTCCTCCCACAATGAGAGGGGTCACTGCCATAGTCCGGTACGCTAGCCACGTGCGAGGCGTAAACCGAAGTGCTGAAACACTAGTGTGAAAGGGCACTAAATAGATTATTTAGATGTAAAACAAAAGACTGAAGCAATGCTAGTGTGAAAGGGTAAAATGGGTAATTTTAGAGGTAAACCATGTCTGTGACGTGAACCGTCTAATCCACTTACTAAGCGAGTTTGGAATTTATGACGGTTTTAATTTTGTCTAAGTAATGAAAAATTACTATAATTATAACAAAACATCTGCTCCTGGAATCACTCTTTTAATTCTGATTACTTATTTTTATATCCCGAACACTTTCTTGAATAACTAGCATATTTAATGTAATTTTGGATTCTAACTATATTATTTTTTTTTATGACATCTCATGACATTCTTTATTTTTCCTTTGTTCTGAACATATATTTATGAACCGTTTTAGAAAAACCTATTTTACATTAACAACAAGTTACTCATTATACATTTTCGAGCTAACTTCATTATACGTAACTTCTTTATTGATAAATGTTAACAGTTATAAATAGACTTGTATGAAAACAAAAGAATTAATCCATTAGTTTAAATTTTCAATAAAGTAAGTGTGACGCAATCGTTGCTAGAAGTAAAGACATGTTACCATTACGTTTAACGAACCGTAATACTGTTGCAAATATACACCGGCCGCTGAATTAATTATAGCAAACCCTTTGATTTAGTACGTGACTTTTCTTATACTATCTATTCCATGCATTAGGCAATAGACTAATTAACTCATACGCTGTATTCAAGATTGTCAATTAAGTCAATATAACAATATGAAAGGTGATTGTATACTGTACGAAATTGTATAGAGAATAAATTGTCTCATCAATCAGTGTCACAAATATTTTTTGGCAGTGCAAAATGAAAATGCGGCACGATGTGATGTGCGCTGGTCTTATGTAACAGTATTTGATATACATCACAAGGTCTTGTGGGCAATAATTACATTTCTGACAGTAAATAATTGTTGGTAGCGCGCTTATTTTGAGGTTTGGCGTTCAAAACTAGACCAAACCACTGGTATTGACGAGACAGATTTAAGTGGATTGCTTCATAACATAGGAGACTTCATGAAGGACATTTAATGTTGAAAAACGACTGATTACATGCAAAGATTAAAAGTAATCGTTAGGTTTGAGAAGCGGCAGGTTTACAAATAATAATAAACGTTAACACACACACATCCCCGCGCCAAGATTCCATGTATTGCTGGTGGCATGGACATAAACAAATATGACATAACAAACACAAAACATACAAACTGACGGACAAAAATTTTCGAAATGGTCAAATTGATGTCCGTGAGTAACAAAACGAATATTTATTATTAAATTTGACACACAGATACTACAGATTTATATTCGTATAGGTTAACAACTAAACGGTTGGCAAATCCTAGGTTATGCTGTATGACTTTATTTGTACGTCATCCACAACTGTCCCACAGCTGGGCTTGAGAATCGTTTTCAAGGCCGTCCACAACTTGTTACCTAAATTTGATGTTTTTCAAGACATTTTCCCTCATCGATGCAAATGATAATTTCTAAAACGTACAATATAAACCGAGGAGTTGTAGGTACGAACCTGGCGCTGGTGGACCGCTGGTCCAACCGCTAGTCTATCACCGCTACCCCTCCCCAACCCCAAGTGATTAACCATCAACCGTATATGCTAAACTAAACGCGCTACTTAATAAAAAGAATCTATATTTAAACGACCCTCACACCCTTACTAAGGTTGACATTTACCGGGAATTAAGCGAATGTCAAATCGATTTTTAAGTATCAAGGTATCAACAGATGCATACCACTGTTGCATAGAAGAGAGACGACCCTGTAATATGGATCAGGGATGTTATGGAGCTCCGTAACCTTAACCGAACTTATCAGATCTCCGAAAAAAATAACATATCCAAAACGGTAACCGAATCCGATAAAATAGTTTGGAATAACTTCGGACAGGCGCAGTGTCCAAATGAAACATGTTATGACAGGTTTTCGACATCGGAGCCGATACACTTGCCGAGTCGCTCTCATCTTTAGACAGCTTTTATTAGGTAATTTTTAAGGCGACTGTTTTTTTCTGCGATTATAATACCTAGAAGTAAAATCAGTGTTACCTTGTAAAAATATTTTTTTTAAGTCCTAAATCATCTACTATCCGTAACTGAAGTTATCCGTAACAATCGGATTTCCGTAACCGAAATCGGTAAAATATAATTCATATATCCATATCCGTACCCAGATCCGAATTTCTTATCCATAACATCCCTAATGCGGACTTTGATAGAAAGGTCCCGGGTTAGATTTCCGGCCGAAATAAACATATGACTTTGGTCTAGATTGTCTGTCACGTCTCATTTGTCATATGCAAATATAATGTTACACCAAACTCCGTGCGTCTCGGGACATAGAGAATTGCAATTAGTAAGGATCATTTAAAATTTAAATTTTGCTCATTAACCAATATCCTTTTAGAACAGAACAATCAGGTTCCATTTCGGCAACGCGTCATGATGCCGCTACAGAGTCTTACAGACGTTTGTGGGCGACATCGGCCACGTGCTATCGGCTTCTTTATCAACTGTTGACATAAAAGACAAGAAAATATTAACAGAAAATCACCTGTCATTATCAGCTCATAAACATATTTTTCTTGAACAACTCTTCTACTTGAATACAGACATGCGCGCGATTCTTTACGACCAACCATTCGTTCCAGTGTACACTGAATGTTCAGTTTTAAACTGTTTTATAAACAACCGCGAACCTTGGTACGCATTCAGCTTACGACATCACGTATGAAATAAACATTTATTTCTATTTTTTATAGCACATACGGTACGGTTAACGGAATCGGTAATTACACCGTGACACGGGTCGTGGGCAACATTATATCGGTTTGGAGGGTGGTGGGGTCGGGGACATTTGCAAACGTTCCAAATTAAAATAAAAAATTAAATTAGTATTAATTTAGTTTGCAGCAATCCGCAAGCACAATGTATGATGGTATATACTTCTATACATGCATGAAACCTCCCTCCCTGCCACAAAGGGATACATGCAATTACGATAAAAGTATATACAGACACATACCGTCACCAACCGTGTTGGTAATAGGTATCACTAATACCTAATATTAAATAGTATTTCTTGCTTCCGCTACCGTTTCGAAAAAATACTTTGAAATTGAGGCAGAAACCGCCTTATAACTGAGAGTTATAAAATGGCTTGTGACTTCAAATAGATCATAGTCTTTTTAGAAATGAGATCACAGTTCCGTTTCAGTTCAGTACCGGTCGAGGAGTTTGGAATCGGTAATCATCAATGTGTGTTTTTAATCTGGATTATTTGTGATGTCTTGTGTCCATGACACTTGTAATACAAGGGCTACAGTGTGAGAGTTACGAATGTTTGATCTTTATTTCATTACTAGTAACTCCTCTTCATACTTCGCGTCGCTTCGAGAAACTTATATTCTAGCAGTATAGAAATTGTGTTTGTTTATATTTAACTGAAAAACTTATTCATACTTCTCATGAATTAAACTACAATATGGACTGTTTTATAACCAATTTATTCTACTTCTTGTGAGTGTTATTTTTCAATCCTTTTTACTTTTGTCTTAGTTTGTGTTTAAAATGAACTTACATAAACGATTAAATTGTAACTTTGTAAATTCTATGAGATGTTACCGTAGTTGGTCGTGACCCTGCCTGTTGAGCGAGGTGTCCCGGGTTCCTTTCTCGGCCAGAGCACACACATTTTGATAGGTAAATGTTCGTTCTTGGGTCTTGGGTGGGTCCATGTCACCTGCCACTCAGAGAATCCTACTGCTTGGGTGAGTGTGTGAACGGTTCATCGCTTTTCTAAGAATGGAGATAAAAATCGATAATCTTCGCTGTTCTTGTTTTAGAAAACTTTAATAATTGTGCAAACAAACCAAAATAGGTTTGATTAAATCTTCATGGAGGGTGGAGTATTCGATGATCGTTGAATGTCATCTCATTTATTTAAACGGAAGGCTGACAAGAAATTTATACAAATACTTTGACATTGTCAGAGTAAGAGAAGCCTCGAGCCCAGCATCTGGATAGTTGTAGACATCGAAAACATCGCAAGTTCCGAATCCAAAAACAACCGCTTACAAAGTTCTGAGTATTCACACTCTCTGCGGTTCTCTGGTTGTTCACGTATTTGTTGTGTTTTCGCTAATTTACATGTAAATTCTCGTTGAACGAAGACCTTGTAGGCCACTGTGAAAGCGCGATTGTTTACACCCGAATCGTTCGGTATTAGTCTATTCGTATTACTCATGTGAGTTACGGGCTTAATACATTATCGGTTATACCGCAGTTTTACCCGTAAATTGCGGAATGATTACTCATGTAAGTTCTGTAAAATGTTACCTTTTAGCTCACTGTGTAATGGCAATAATTATGCAGTCGACGATCGTGGCCACCATGTTTAAGAGGCGTCTAATTGTTAGACCCGTGTCCCCATGCAACCCTTCCAAATTACAGAGTCCGTTCAAATCTTTGAGCCACGGAAACTTTGGTGATAATAAAAATAAATAAAAAAAATGGTCGCTAATCTTTATACCACGCAGATTAATCCGGCGACTCTCGCTGTCACGCTGTCAGTATGGTTAAGTTCCTTGGCTAGTGGCAACTGCGTCCATCTGAAAGCGATCATATATGTATGTTGATTGAAAGTTTAACTTTGAACTAAATTGTAATTGTTTTCGGCTGCAAAATGAGAGCCAGTTATTAAGTGTTTCGGTGCTCTAGGAATAGCGGACGTTGCAGATGTGCTGCGGTAACCTCCTACCATCCGGTGTTCCGTCTTGCCTATGAGCATAAAAATCATCTTAAAGAATTTAGCACGAAATCGTGTTGTTACCCTAAAATTATAATTGTTTACAACGGACTGAAACTGTACTTTTAACATGGGATAGTTGTTACTCTGAATTTTTATGTAAATATAATTTTACGGGATTTTTAATTCCGTGTTTTTCTTTAAGGTTTATCATATTATATAATTATAGAAATTAAAATCTAGAGCAGGATTTAAATTGGAATTCGTATTGAATGCACAGAACTCCGAATCTATTGGTTGATTGTATAACATTAACGATAGATAATATTGACGATAGATATTATTAACGATAGATGTTAAATTAGAATGATTCTTCATTCTCAGTTTCTCCATGCATCGTTCTTAATCCTTTTCAAAGAACTTAAATAGATGTTACAACTTCCTACTCACAAATAAGTTTAACAGTGAAAACTGGTCGTGCACAGTGCATTGTTCGCGAGAATGAATGAATGTCTTGCATTTAAGTACTAATTCTATGGGCTAGGATTTTAATTCTTTAAATGAAACTGATTTAAGCGTACAGTATTCAAAGTCAGATCGTTAATTATATATAGTTATAGTATAATATATATATTACAGCAGAAACATCAGTAGTAATACAGCAGTCTTGTTTATGGATATTTTTTAAAGCATTCGGAGTAGAGACCTTTTGTTCGTGGGAATGCTCCAGCATTTTGGGTGCTGCACCACAAGGACCTAGGTCTGTACACTTATTTTGATAAATTAATTTATTTTAAATTAAGTTTATGATTTAAATTAGTTTTACAAATTTATATTTTGTTTTCCAGCCATTATTATATTATACATATAGTATATGAATGAATAATTTTTTCAACTTCACTTCTATACTTAAACCTTTGTATCTATTTGTAAGATTCACTAAATTTATTGGTTATACCGCACGAAAATCAGTGCAGTGATTTCCGAGATTATCACGCTCAGACCGGGACTTAATTTTACTCAATTACGATTAAATACAAACATCCAGGTATTGTAACAACCATTATTTGGAATAAAAACAAATTGTCTATAATTAAAAACATGACAAAGGCGTTCCGATTAAAAGTAATTAATCAATTTCCTAAGTCATAAGGAAAACACATTTGCATAGTTACGCCTTGGTAGTTGCTTAGCGGGTTGTGAGCGTAACGCGATATTGCTAGTACGATAATTGATTGAATCATTATATTGCAGCGAACGATTCATGGTTGCGATCGGTTGATTTCAATCCGTTAGGTGCCGGTAGAATGATCTTTTCTCAGGATCCTGGAATTTTTTCGAGCAGTGCTGAAGTGGGGATCGCTGAAGGTATTAAATCCAAATAAAGCGTGTGTCTGTTTGAAGCTCCGATAATTGGAACGGCTACTAGCTAATGAGTGCAATCGATATCGATGGCTTTATGTGCCCTGTGAAGGACGGAATGATATTTGGAAAGAAGTTAAGAACGCAGTGTGTGGTAAGTGAATTATGTATATATAAACTGTAACGGAATTAATTGTTTGTGGTCCTCCGACCTGAATTCCGTATTATTAAGTAAAATTATATTTCATTGAAAAAAAAAACGTAGAAATGTTAATCCTAAATAATCGGTGAATGAGTAAGCGTAGGAATTTGTTATAAACTATGTTGAATATTAAAAAATTATTCGGAGCATACAATAAAATTTAGATAAATGTTGTTAAAAAACCGTCCTTGTCACGCAACTTTTATGGAAATGAAAAAAGAAAACAGAATAAAAACGTATTACAAAAATAAAAGATATAGGTTGTATGAATAAACATAAAAATATATATTTCGGAACGTTTTTAATTTATTACACTTCAGTAGGATAATACAAACATCATTAACAGTAGGGCATACAACTAGTAAAATGAATGTCTAACCTCCAAACATTCACTTTCATATCATTCAATTAGTGCTGCCCTCTGTGTCGTTCGGAGGAAAGATACTATTCAATATGACCACAAAACTATTTAACATATTGTATTTGGAACGGCCTGTATGGATATAATTTATCTACGAGTACTTAATCTGTTATTTAATTTACGTGGTACACCCTGCCTCATTGTAGAATTCCTTCCTATATTTATAAATTCTCACATTAAGGTAGTTTGGAAAAAAAAACAGTTTTCAGCGACACACCGCGTATTATATTTGTTGTTCAAACTGTTCATTTCTCCTATCCATACTATAGTATATAATAGTAATTATTTATGCAACTGTTGTATAATACCTAATTATCAACAGTTGCATACAACACTTTATCTACACCCATAATATGTATCCTCTATAAAAGATTCTGAAACAGGTAGCTTACTGCTAACATTAAAACAGCCAGTCTTACTAACCTAATATCATCCATTACTAAGTATATACAAATAAACCAAGTATTAATGAAATAATTATTTATTGTAGTAGTAATTGTAATGTCTCTGTCTGTTGAGTACACGTTTTGCACAGAAGGGATCGAAAAGAAACAAATGAGTGTTATTATGAAGTTCAGTACAACATTATATGATCCGTTTGGATGATATTATGGTTATTTTGTCATTGGGTGTTTTAATGTTGGCAATAAGCTGTTTCAGAATATTTTATAGAGGATTTAAAGGATGGGAGTAGATAAAGAATATTATTATTTGTTTCAGCTATATAACAATAAATGGGTATCTTCAAGCTTCTCATCTATATGAGAATAAATATGTATGTATATGTCAACGTGCTTCATAGAATGGTATGTCCGGTCCGCGTGCGGTCCGGTCAGTCTGAAGGTGACAGATGCCTGTAGATGTATTTAGTGTTATTTTACTTATCTATTTTTCTATTATTAACAATTTAAACTGTTTATTTATTGCCTTGATGTTAATTAGCTGAGAATGATTTAAGTACAAGTTCGCCTTTTGTCTGCGTTTAGTAATTCGTTAAAGATTGAATAAATCAATTCCGGTAATTAACTAGAGTTTTATAGAATTAAATGTGAATATACGTCTCGGTTAGGGGGTCCGATAGCCAGTAATACGGTGGTCCTTCTACGTCCAGACAGATAATTAAAAAATATATATTGACGCCCCCATAGCCCAGTTGGTAGTGACCCTGCTTGCCGAGCGAGGGGTCCAGGGTTCGATGCCCGGCCGGAGTAGATATTTATGTGACAGATAAATATTTGTTCTCGGGTCATGAGTATTTGTAATGTCACATTTGCGTATGTTAATGCCACCCGCAACACAGGGAATGTTAGTGCGGGGGTGTGAGTATATATTGGGGGTATTTATTATTATTATTTACTTTGTGTTACACTACTTAGATATATCTACGTAGTATCTAGTAAGATAGATAAATTAGTTTAACATTGTGGTACATAATAAATATGATACATTTCAACCGTGGGCCCATGAAGTACAGTTTACCTACACGTTACAGAACTGGAGTGATGAAACTAATAAAAACGAAAGCGTGGAGAAAACAACGCGTGTGTAACGATATGACATAACTAGGGGACCTATTCTTGTAATTGGGATCTCCATTCGATATATATCGATTAAATTTTTGATTTAATTTAATCCAGGTACAGTCGCACGAGTATTTAGTAGTTGTGTTGTGGACATCTTTCCCGTGCAAGGGAAATTTCTAGCTTCTGTCGTAATACTACGACGAAAGACTGCAAAAACTACTCTTACCGTTACAAAGTGACATAATATTGAGTATATTATATCTGCATTTCAGTCACAATAAATGGAGCAGTTGCATTCTCAGTGAATAACAAATAACTTACGTGTAATTGTAAAGTTAATTGAAATAAAATACTTTTTACGTCAATACTAGGTAAACAGACATATTGGCCATCATAAATGTTTATAAAAGTGAATTAAGAATAAATGAAGAATTCGGCTAGAACTAATGTTGAACCCGCTCACTTAATCATATAAACGTTTCATGTCACTTGGCCTAACCAGAGATATTGATTTTTTTACCATAATATTAGGATGGGGTAAACCATTCAAATATTTTATATTTCCAAATAAATATCGATTACATTTTCATGGTGTATAACAATTCAACATATTCGTATTTCACTCGATGTATGTACATGTAAGGTAATATATGGTAAGGTAAGATGACAACAGGTCCCCAGCTCTAGTTCACATACATATTACATTCTGCAATGCGTGACATTTATTGTTACTGTGAGATCGATGTAATATGCATATGACGTGTGCAGTGAATCGAATACCAATAAATCGATTGAGCTTAATCATCAAATAATGTGTTGACGCCGAACTGTTTACAGGATAGAAATTGCAAATTCGTTGTACAATAGAATATATATTTATTTACGTAAGGCGGTTCGGCCATTAGAAAACGAGTGTTTACAACAGTAACTCGAGTCACCGTTCGATTGCGGTATCGATATCAGTCGCAGGTAAAATGTTCAGCATGCTGTGTATAGAAGCTTTCTCTGCCGCGGACCGCATTGAAATTCGTTAACAGGTGTAGAATGTCCGTGAGACCGCGGCCGGAACGCCCGACTATTGTCTGCGGTCGATGACTTGTGTGACTTTGGAATATTATATCGTAAATATCAAATGGCTGAAGTCGAAAGTGTTCGGACAAGCTGTGTTGTTACTTACGTATCCGAATCTTAACACAGGCCTCATCCAAGAGCTTCACTCACACACTACGAGGGAGCTAGTTATTTCGGTATGAGATAAAATCAAGAACTGTAAAATGCGTTAAAAGTTATGGCGTTGCTATCAGAACAGTGCAGATCACATATTACTTGGAGCTGGAACTGATAGGAAAAGATGACCCAGAATCGAACGTATGCGTAGTCTTAAGTTGCGCTTTGAGTCCTTGTCCAGGTAAATTGTCCAGGTAAATGATGACTATTAAATTAGTATTAATTATTTATTATTAAATTACTATTAAATTAGTATTAATTATTTATTATTAAATTACTATTAAATTAGTATTAATTATTATTCTTGCACGTGTTTGCGGATTGTTGCAAAGTAAATGGATACTAATTTAATAACAATGAATTTCCGCAAAGTAACGCCTGATACTATCAACTATAAGCTGATGACTAACAATGTGAAGTCAATGAACAATGAGAAGTCGTAGTATTGAGATGGCCCAGGATCAGTTAAGAGTATATTGGCACTAACTAGAGGAGTGTTAAGTCTATAAATAAACTTTTAGAAACTGATGGATACATAGAAGTATGAAATGGTCGGATCAAAAAATCGGAGTATTGGAAGCAACAATGATTGATGAATCTTAGTCATAGGATGAGAGAGTTCAAGATAACTTCTGGTGTTTGGGGTACTTCGTATTGAGCAATGGAAAGAGCTGTGCCATAAGATCTATACCGTTAAATGTCATTATTGTGTGATGCAATGTCTGCTGGTGTTACCGAAAGGTAATCTTAATAGCAAAATTTTTGCCTTATCATCTACTCAAATGAAATGTTTTACGTGTTGCAAAGTTACGGAATCGATCCGTAGCTTTCTTCGGTAACCTCTATGGTTCTGTGGACATTCACGGACGGTAATGACCACTTTCATTTGTAGCGAAAAAGCAGTCGGCTACCTTATGACAAGTGATTGACTTCTATAAATATAAGCATCAAAAGAAATGAAAAAGAAAACGCCATCTCTGAAGCACTCTTTTACAATTATTTTCTAATACTAGTCTCAATGCAATGGGCATGCTAGTTCATTTAAATCTTCTTTCTGTTTCTTCAAATAACGGAAGGTACCTATGCGCGGTTACTGTGTATCCCCAATCACAGAAGAGACCTTTGCTTTGCATGCAGTAATGAAAGCCACAGATAAGAATATATAGATTTTTTTAATCAGTTTACAAAATATCACTGACAATAAAATCCTTTTACACGAAAATAACTGTCAAAGTTGCCTAACAGATGTACAAAGGTCGTACAGCGAAACTAGATTTCTGCAAAACTGCAGCTTACATAGCTCGGGCGGTCGCGCGAATTCGTTTTGGACTGGTTTGCTTTTAGGTATCGGAATATAAAATATGTGTCAATAAACCGGTTCTGCACTTTCTGTGTAGAATGCGGGGCGATGCAGGGCCAGTAGTGCACCGGTGTTGTGTGGCGACTTATGCAATTTGATTTAAGTTCGGTGTTATGTAGAGCTTTATACGACGGAATTATATTGTTTGAACTGATCTACATTCTAAATGAAAATAATTTGGGTGTTTTGTCAATATATTTTGGTTACGAAACTTTTTGTACGTATTTATTTTATGGTTCGACTATTGTTTCAAAAAAGTGCTTTATAATGCAGAGAAAGAGATGAGGTAAGTAACTCCTCAGTTACATATTAACAATTACATATTAAGTTTTTAACATGCATGGAACCGGTTGCTGCGATATAATTTCCAGGTGTCCTTGTTATTGATGTATGTTCTATAACAACTGTTAAGCTTTCACATTCTGCTTAAACATTTCAATAGGTAAATCAAGAATGAACTTTGGAATGAATGAACTGTATTCTAAAAACATACACTCAGCCACATAAAATATAGCTGCATTCGTAATGCTTGCGTTAAGTAATGTCAATTCAGGAATACCGAGATGTCATCTTTAGCCACATATCAATTACGTGTAATGAATCACGTTACCATAACTGTCATAAGTTATAAGGGACACCTGTTAGAGATTTTTTAGTTCCTCCAGAATGATTTTACCGACCATAACAACGAGGAGGTACCGGTGTCTCAACACGCCACAAAAAGAACCCAGAACTTTGTCATATGCGCTAGATAGCAATTGAGTTAATTCTGAGGGGGTACAAATCCAAATAAATTGAACTTTCCCTAAAGGTAACTGGGTAAGTTAATTTTTCCATCCCCCATAAAAATAAATCCTTTGCTCAAATAAGCGACCGTTGTTATATTAAATGAAATTATATGTTAAATTAAAGAGAAAAATAAGTGTATATATACGGAGAATGTTTAATACGGGTATGTGCTCTTGGAAGGTCGCCTAACTTCCATTTTCTCGCCGTCTGTCGGGGCTCACGATCGTATATTGTATTTAAGCGTACATTAGCAAATATATAGCGAAGCGTACATATATGTATATACATAATATACAAATAGTAATCAAATTTGGAGCCACGAGCTACTAAAGATCCACACTTTAACGAATCTTTTTTTTTCTTTTGTAGGTTTGTTTTCTTCGTTTGCAGTCATAATCAGTCAAGTAGATGAATAAATATTAATGACAATAATGATATTATATAGAGTTAAAGGAATCAAATATTTTTTAAGGAATTATTTTCAAAATATATACAAAAAAAAATACTAAAATAGAAAAAGATAACACACTACCAAAAAAGTTTGCAGCATTGCTGTCTTTGGGCAAGGTTCCCAACATGCTTGCAGCATTCCATCTTTGAAGGGCTATTAATTAATTATCAATATTAATTATTTAATAGAAAAGAAAAAAGTTCTCGCTTCTATTCAAACGCAATTCTATGCCCCTGTATGGGTAGCTAAAGCTTCAAAAAGAAATAAGTTTTATTTGCCATTGCCCAGTTAAAGTTGAATAAAGCTTTCTATGTTGACTACAAAACACTTTGCCACATACGAGTACATGTACCGTGATACAAACCGCCAAAGAATCATAAAAAAAAATTCACGGCGACTATACCACGCCAATTTTTTTTTCTCAAGTCCAAACACTTTTCCACCCGCCCGTCCCAGTACACATTTAAGTGCGCGTTTCATTCGGACCAGTTTCTTACATAAGATTACGCAACCGACCGATCGGCCGACCGGGCGATTCGTCACGTGACCGATCGCTCAGTATCGCAACAACACATTGATAAGTAGATAAATCGCTCAATGAAACGTTCATTAGGGTCGTTTGTTAGAGAAGTCACAAAAATAGACTGATTGCAGAACTGGTATACGCTATCTAGAATTCTAGATCAAAACGTTCGAACTTGTTTGGGTTTATTAATAAGGATATAAAATATTTTATTGAAGCTATATACATAGACGATTTTGATCGGATCGGAAGAAGTTGTTCTATAATTTAATTGCCATCTTTGAAATCTTAGTATTACACACACACACGTATAAAATATATATTATTTGTGTGTGTGAATATGAACTTTATTGGTAAAATTATCCGAAAATGATACAGTCGCATATAAACGTGCCAACTATTTTATATGAATCCGTAGTCGGTATAAAACCAAGTGCATCTGTCTGGACGCGATTTCTAAAAGTAAGTACATGAACATTCATGTGGCTTTTACCATTTTAGAGATAGCTTGATTGATATTTTACCATTTGATACATAGCTTGATTGATATTTTACCATTTGATACATAGCTTGATTGATATTTTACCATTTAATACATAGCTTGATTGATATTTTACCATTTGATACATAGCTTGATTGGTATTTTACCATTTGATACATAGCTTGATTGGTATTTTACCATTTGATACATAACTTGATTGGTATTTTTTTGTATAACTAATGGACATAGGCTATCAAGTTTGTGTGTGTGTGTGTGTATTATGTGTATAATAATTAATTGTTGAACCCGAACGGAGTCGGGACGGACCGCTTATTCAGTTTTAAAAGTACAAATAGTAAATCTTTCAAATATACTCGTATTAAAATTGAAATACATTTTTTGCTCAATATGGCGTAGGTAAAAATAAATAATTTATATCAATATAGCCCTTGCAAATGTAGTTAATTATTACAAACAAATTATTCAACTACAGTAATTGTATTGAATTAGCTTCCTACTCATTTGCCGAGTATGAATATGACAATCGTATCAAAACCAAAACCAACTCAGCGCAATATTACCATTGTGTCCGTAATCGTAATGGAACTATAATGGTTTGTAATAACAGTGGCATTTTCTGGATAATGGATTTTGGAATCATGTCGTTAATTTAATAGAACCTGTTGTATAATGAATGACAATGGCCAGTCAGCGCCGTCTAGCACGACTTTACACTTTTCGATATATTTTTAATATATTTGGTCAAAAAGTACACTTTTCCATGTGAACATGTCTAACATTTTTTTATTTACTCCTGCACATAACCTCCAAATGGATGTAGGAGGTTTTTATTCAAAAAGTATTGTGTACAACATTTTTGTATGATATTACTTTTTTTACAGTGTAAATACACGAATTAAATTTCAAATAATTTTATTTTTTACTATATACGTGTAATGTAAATAAATAAATTATGCAATTAAAATTATTTTGAACTTAGATAAATGATTGCTATTAAAATGGCTGCATGCATAGAAACTGTTCTGCTGCCATGTGCTCTACAAATTACATTTTTGTTTGTTTAAAGATTGAATTTTGAAATTAAAAAAAAGTATTAAAAAACGTCATTCGATACATGTGTAAATTTTTCCACTATTCGGACAGATTATTTTTTTCGGACGGCCCCATAACCCAGTTGGTGGTGACCCTGCTTGCCGAGCGAGGAGTTCCGGGTTCGAATCACGGCCGGGGCAGACATTTATGCAACGGATAAATGTTTGTTCTCGGGTCATGGGTGCTTGTGATCTCATAATTGTGTATGTCCATGCCACCCACGCCACAGGGTATTCTACAGCGGGGGTGTGAGTTTTAATAATTAATAACTATAAATAATTAATAACTATAAATAATTAATAACTATATTATTAATGTATTATTGTTACTTCGCATAACGCATCACATTTTTTTCTACTACCACGTCTTACTTCTAATTACTTCGCAAACCCAATATTACCCCACGTCATATCCTCGACCTTCCTAACACAGCTTCCGTCATATTTAAAACTTACCCAAACACCTTTCATACTGTGAACGGTATCAATTCACATAAAGTCCAGTGCATACCGGTTTGTTATCTAAATATGTAATGTTGGCGTGATTTCAAAAGCGGTTCCAACTTATCTGTGTTTCGGTCACGGAACACTGACTGAACTTCACCACACCCACCACGCCTCTCACGTCGTCCGGATTTGGCTTTGGACATTCAGTTGAGAGCATAAATATGAGTAGGTCACGTGATTGTGCAGCGTCTGAAATATTATATTTTATACTTGCAAACTGCTCTCGATTCACACCAGAAAAACTGCCTTACGCTTAGACCTAGCATCTGTACTGTTTAAGGACTGTGTTTTTCTCGTTCTGTGAATCAGAAATACATATATTAATCTTTGTTATTCATGGACGGATTGCAGTGAAACGAACTTGGAATTTGTTTTAAGTGACGCTTACTGCAGTACATTAGTGAAAACCGTAACGAAATCGGACAAACCGTTTCTGAGATTAGCGCGAACAAATGCACAGAAAAACAGACAAAATTCTAACTATTTTTTACAATAATAAAGGCCCCTAATAGTCGTTTTTTTTTTTCATAATATATATCTTTAATGTACAGAAAGCGATCAGTTAGAATTTTATTATGTGTGTTGAAAAGCGTCATTCTTGCCATCGCGTCGCACAGATAATTTTTTTCAACTTAATTTTTAGTACTGATCTGACCCTAAAATTAAGGAAATTGCTTTTTTATGGCCGGACCATCCGATAAGAAGCCTTAACTCGCCCATGCACGTCCGAAAAACATTACCGTTGCGTTACTTGGTAAATTTGGACCGTGGGATTTACCCTTATTATGGCTCTTCGGCAATGCAATAGAAAAACAAGAAAAAGCTTTAGATATTAGGTCCAGACAGTTGGACAAAAGTCAGTTCTAACAAATTCTCTTACAGTCAGATACGAAAATATATTATCGTTTGCTGTTAAATGCAATGGCACGAACATACTATTATATACAAAATACATACTACGTTGCCTTAACTTCAATTGCCGGTTATACGAAGCTGAACTAATCAGAGTTGCAATCTGCAATCAAGCAGATTATCAAATGTCGGATTTTTTGTTTTATATTTGTTTTTCCCTGGTTTTTTTATGTAAATAGCCGACAATGTCGTCACTATTGCGTTGTCGGCAGTATAAGAAGAAGAAAGAAAGACAGTACCGGCTTTCAAGCCCCGAGCCGGAACGCGACGAGTCGTTTGGTGGCTGACTCAAGCAGGAGGGTGATAGCTAGCCAGACAGACTTTACGGAACGATAATAATACCCTGCCACCAAGCAGGTCAGCTTACGTCGCCTCTTACGACACCCTGTTCTGCCAGCATGGGGAGAGGATTCTAGGCCGCCCCAATTCGATATGGTTATGATTCTGTTTGATATTCGGGTTCTCTGAATTTAAAAAAATTATCACTTATATAATCACTGGCGTATATCTGTCTGTCTTATCAAACGCGATTTTAACCGAACCTAGTGGATATAACTGAAATTTGATATCCAATTCGATGAATGGAAACCTCAACATGTGACCATTAATAATGTAATGTGTTTCTGGTTTTTGTTTTCACTTCGTGTATGTATTTCTCTACTTAACTAAAGCGTGATTCTTTGTAAAATTATTTGTATTACCAAATGAATTCAATGACAATTAATTATTCCGAATGTTTAATATTTCAGTTAGAATTTAGGAAAATAAATAAGAAATACGGCATCATCCAACCAACTCTTCCTTCCATATCCAACATTACTGTAACCCGTTCGTCACCATGCAATTGATGGGGTGACCTACGCCTAACATATACTAATGTTATATAGAAAGAGTGCGATTTTGTGAGTTTGTGTGTACGTGGAAGGTAATCTCTGGAACCACGGCATCTATTTGAAAAATTATTTTTCCATTTGAAAGTTACGTTATTCCGGTCGGACATTGACTAAATGTCAAGATAAATATGTATAATAACAAATTATTGAACCCGAACGCTAAATGATAAACAATAAATACACACAGACATGACAGTAGAGTGCCCTTATCTCTTCTGTTTGTGTAATGATTTTCTTTTTCATTGGTCGGACTCTGTTGGCAAACTTTGTGTTATTATGTGTGTTTGTGTATTAAAAGATTAGGGTCCAAGTTCGACCACTAACAGTAGTTCATAGAAATATTTGACCAGCTTTTTTACATTTATAAAAAAAATAATTGAAAAATTGCAGAGTTTATTCGATTATATTAAGGAAGGACGAAGTAGAATCTGAAGTAGATTGTAAATCGTTTGATTAAGCATATTTTTATAAATATAGTACAAATTATGGCCGAATGATCTTTAAATCTGACGTAGGATAAAGAAGGTGGAGTAAGTTTTAGATGCCAGCAACGTATCTCTCAATAAATAATAAAACGCATGTCGTGAAAATCTACCATTTCTACTCCTTATCTGTATTTAAGTAGCTTAGATAACGCCCTCTGGTAAGATACTTTCAAGTTAGAATATGATCAAATGTCGCGATAATAAAAGTAATTATACCATCTGTCGGTTACATACAAAGTAATTTATCTCCACACAATTACATTGCATGTCAGTACTTAGTTATTAATTCAGTCTGATTTACTGTCATGTTTGAACCACAGAGTAAGAAGATTTTAGAGATATTACACAGAGTAATCTAACATTGTAATAAATTTTCTCTTTGTTCTGCTTCTAAGGGTCTTATTAATTCACTTATCAATATTTAACTAAACAATTTAACTTTACCATCTCCACATGTCAACCTTTCACCCACTCTGTCGGCATTTGCCGAATGGCCTCACTTATAATTCTTTCAGTGTTACCAGGGTCAGAAAAGCCAGAAAAATATAAATTAAACTTAATAATGTCATGAACCTTACACATCCTTCTAGAATCAACTAATTGGAATGCCGAGCCGTAGATTGAGTAATCAGTGGGTTTTCTCTTAGCCATCAAAAAATTCACGGTCAAGATGCACATGGACGGCAATGACCACTCGCTATCAGGCGGTCTGGCCGTTTTCCGGCTATTAACATAAACAGCAAATCATCTAAGACATCCAACTAGCACTAATGTTTGTGATATCCATGACACAGTAATTATATCGTATCTAGATGGATGGGGCCTTTTGATAGTGAAGTCATTGTATGACTAATAATTATAGGTCTAACGGCCACGATTTTCTTGTATGTCATTATGACGGGCCCTATGTATCATGCTTCAAACGATTAGAGTACTCGAAGGCTTCGACGTTCGACAAAGAATATTCGTAAGGTACCGTACAACTGCAAGCGGTACTGAACGTCGTTCTGTGCGGGAGGATAGAGTTCAAATCCTGCTCGCAAACGAAGGTGAGGGAACCTGCATACTGGAGACTTTAACTTAATGTTCCCAAAGTTGTGTGAAGTCTGCCGATCCGCAAATAACTAGCGTTGGTGACAATACCTCGACCATATGCCTTCATAGTGGAAAGAGACCAGAGTCTAGCAGTTCACAGGTTGTACTAACGGTAATAATGTATGAATGGAAAATGAGGATTGGATTAAGAGTAAACAATTTATATAAATGTTATAAAGAGAGAGTGCGAATTTTGTGATTTTTTGTATACGAGAAAGTAATCCAGATAGTACTCCACAACCATGACATTTATTTAAAAAATGTTTTATTATTTGAAAGGTACATTATTCCGGATAGACATATAACTCGAATAACGTCGGGATGGGCTGGTTATAAATTATGAACTCACATAAATATCATCTACTTGTCTTGCTCTAAACTCATTGAACGAAAAAAGAAACTGCTATCTCGTCATAACTCCTGTAATTGGGTCAAAATCTATACTAATATTATATTATGATTGCGAATGTTAGTGACTTATCTGTCTGTTACGTCTTCACGGACAAAAGTGGATTGATCGTGATGAGATTTGACATAGAGATAGTTTCATACCCGGGGAAAGAAAAAGGGTACCTGCTTTTCCAAATTTTGTTAAAAAATATTATTATTAATGACAATTGTCACTACATACTACAATCTACTACACTTAGAGACGTAGACTTTGTGTGCTTAGTGCGAGTTGCAAATAGTGAATCGAACAACTTCACAGCCAGTTATGACGCGAGTGCAAATCATATCCAAAGCTAACCTTTCGATATACGTTAACTTCGTAATATTACATTGGACAAAATTGCGGATAAAAGCTAGTATCAAATTAGAAGATCACAGTACAAGTTAGGGCATTCAGAACATTTTGTATCAGTTTAAAATTTTTTTTTTTTACATCTGGGACAGCGTAAATTCGCCGTGCAATTTAAATGAGGCCGCAGTCCATTTCACTCTTCATGCTCATTATGCTAATCGGTTTTAAGTAGTTTAAATAAATTGTATATTTCGCAAATCAGCTTGTTCGTTCCCATTACTGGCTATTTACTGGCAAAACTAATAGCGATGTTATCAACATGTAACATCATTCATTCTACTTATAAAATGTTGTGGTAATTTTATAGATTCCTTACGAAATTTAGGTGAGGTCAACCTTCCCTGTTCACGGTGCGACCTGCTAAACAGCGAATGATGCAATAACGTCCGGCACCTCATATTCGAAGTCGCTGGATTCTGCATCACGGTGATAGAATTCTGGGCATGGCGAAACTATCCTCGCCCGCCTGGCTAAATACCACCTTACTTCTTTAATTAACCATGAAATATTTAGACGTATTCCGATCGAGTATCGAAGACCTAGTTAAAAAATGAGTTCTAATTTCCCCTCGACTTATGTGTCTGTGATGACTTTGGTTTTACGGACGTGAACGGACGTCAGTGATCATTGCCTATCAGACGGCCCGTACTTTGACGATACAAAAACCGGGAGTCCTTTTGATATTTACGTTAAGGCACACTGAAAACTGAAACTCACGGTCTCTCTCTCACACACACTCACACCACCAGCTACAAGCGCCGACACACGTCCAATCCGTACCACGTTCGGCACGAGACTGCCTGATTAGCAACTACCCTCTCTACTCACTGACAAATTGACAACCACCCTCAATATTACAGATAGTGTATTGTATTAATTGCTAAAATACAAACACTACAGTCGATTATGTAAATAATAATTGTGATAATAAATAACTCTTAAACTACAAAGTTATGATCATAAATGTCGAGGCTTGATTTAGTGATGAAATAGATTATGTATATAGTAATTGTATCTCTAATCGTGGTACACCAATCAAACGTCAATAAGAAAAAAACAACAGATACTGTAATTATCTCAGATTGTAATCATCAATTGTAATTAGTAATTACAACCGATATTATGTTTGCCATTAGTAATGTTTTTCATGCCGGAATTGACTAATGTTTGGATTGATTACATCTTTGTGATTTCTAATTTTGTTATTGTTATTGACGATTAAACTGCTTCTTTTTACCAGTAGGTGTATAAGATGTCTGAGTCGGCTATCTAGCGAAAAGCTAGTGCTTCCTACGCTTAAAAGGAACAAACCAGCGCCGGGATGGAACGATATCTTATTGACCGGAGGCCGCCCGGGTTCAGGCGGTAATCGAACAATAGACCTACGATGGGCTCTCCCACTGTCGAAAGTGACACCTGGCGTCTACTTACGTCCATGTGTGTCGACCTAAATTTTGAGAGAAATCGAGAGGATTATTTCGTTTACAGCCTTTCTGTCAAATTCTGCACAAGAACTTCAGTCTATGATGGATAAATTCTTCTGGACCTGTTCATTGTTTGGCATATCTATAAACGCCAAAAGGATAGTAATGCTAGGGCAAAGTGCTCCTATGACCACAGCTATTTCACTTAACGACGCGATGTTAGAAGTTATAGACAAATTCTGTTACTTATGGTCGACTGTGTCAAACAATCTTTCACGCAGTGCGGTGTTCAATATTCTTATGGGCAAAGTGGCGACCATGTTCGGGAAGTTAGGTACAAGGGTATGGTATAATGAGTATTTAACAACAAAGACTAAATTGATAGTCTTTTATGCTTCAATCTTCCGACTGGAGGCTTGAGAGCTAGTACTTTCTTCCTTTCTTCTCTATTTCTTAGCCGACAATGCGTCAGTGATATCTTTAATGTTACTCATGTCCATGGGCGACGCTGATTACTCACCATTAGGTGGTTCGTCCGCTCGTTTGTTGGCTTTACATAAAAAAATCGTGACTACCCGTTTCGGTTAAAATGTATAATGTCTGCAGTGATATAAGTTTAAAATCATATGTTCGAACGAAAGACTGCAAAAGTACAGTCGGTAGGTACTTTATATACGCGAGTTAGATTAATGCTTCAGTTAATTTTTTCTCTTATCCTCTTTGGTTATCTGTGTATCTCACGATACATACTCGGCGCATTGATCACTATCAACAAGTGACAACGACTCGCACGTTAAGTTAGTATCTGGTGCACAATGCCCTAATGAATCTGATCGCGTGCCTGAGACCCCATTGTTCGCGACAAGTGACGCCACGAGCCAGCTGCCTATCAAAACCTGGGGTACAGAAGTTTCACCCGCTGCTTGTATTGTTTATATATTTCAAAACCCAGTTCAATTATTCCTTGCACCCAGTTTTATATAAATAATCCTTAAATGGCTTTTGTTGTGCCACTTCTTCTCTATAGCAAAAATAATTTGTCTTTGAGTGATTGATTTAGTAAATTGTAAGTACAATTTGTTATATTCGTGTGAGATTAAGACTGTTCCAAAGCAAATTTTTTGCTTAAGAACCCGAATACTTGAATTATCATGATGTTATTCGCTTGTTTCAATAAGTAACAGTAATATATATAACATGTTTTAAATTGTCATAGTTTAAATAATTTGTAAAGTATCTTGGTTAAGTTTGCATAATTTTATTTTTGTTGTTTATTTTTATTTATTTGTCATTAATTTTATTACATTGTAATGTTTGTTTTCACAATTCATATAATTATGTTTGTATGTGTATCGTTTGAAACTTTAAACGCAGGTTCACCACTACAGCAAAGGAAGTGTTTTTTTTTCACCATATCGTTTGTTATAAAATGTTTATATATATAAAATCAATTTACATTCGATGTTCCAATAAAATTGTTAAGTTACTCAATCTCATCAATCGTACCATTATGAGACATTAAAAAAATAAAAAAAACTCTTTGAAAACAATTAAACCAATATTGTTACTAAAAAATTTTCAAAAAGAAAAACTACTAATGCTACAAAATGCGAATATTAATTTAAATAAAATGTTATGATAATTTAAATAAAATAATTAATAACTATATTATATACATATATATAATATAATATATATATTATAATTTTAGAATATAATAAAAATGGATTTATAGTATTACCATAAAGTTAATATATTACCTAAGTGTATTATGTCTATGAGATATATATACATTAAAGCAGACTTTACATAAACATTGAAATTTTATGTAAATTGTAGATTAATTACTTAATGTAAGAACATAATATTTATTACCATTATTAACCTATTTATTTTCTTGTTACAGATAACCCAAGGGGCAAGCTGCACTGATTTAGACCGACCTTCCACGTGGTTTTGACAGTTGACACTGTCCAGTTGTCACCGCGGTTCGCACGCGTAAATAAATAACAATTTGATCTCTCATCTACATTACCATCAGTCACTTTATCTTCGGTTCAAACTTTTGTGTTACGAACTATGCGGACAAGTTTATAGCTACATAAGTTACTAAACCGTGGTCTAGTGATGGCGTCATGGATGTGTGTGTGGGCTGTGTTCGTGGTGTGTGCGCTGGGGGTCGTCTCGGGGTTGGACAACGGGCTGGCGTTAACGCCGCCGATGGGCTGGCTCGCGTGGGAACGGTTCAGATGCAACACGGACTGCAAGAACGATCCTGACAATTGTATCAGGTAAGTTTTTTTTATGTTAATAGCCAACAAACGAGCAGACGAGCCACCTAAGTAAGTGGTCACCGTCGCCCATGGACATTAGTGAGACCAAAGGTATCACTGATGCGTTGTCGGCCATGAAATGAGAAGAAGGTAAGAAAGAAAGTACTTGCTGTCAAGTCCCTCGCCGGAACATGACGAGTCGTTTGGCAGCTGACTCGAGCAGAAGGATGGTAGCTAGCCATATAGTCTTCACGGAAAGATAATATAATCTTTAAGCGAAGCCCTACCACCAAGCAGGCTGGCTTCTGTCGCCTCTTACAACACCCTGTTCTGCCAGCGTGGGGTTGGGAGGAGTATTCTAGGCCGCCCCAATACGGCCAATCTATTGCGTTAATAAAAGCCCCTAATAATAGTTTTTCTCATATATCCTTCATGTACAGAAAGCGATCAATAAAAAATGCATTATATGTATAGATAAATATATAAATAAGTAATGCGTGTCGGTGCGTAATAATATCGCTATATCAGAACTCATTGCGTTAGTCGCGTGCGCTCACGAACTCGGCAGCCATTGAGCAGAGGCTGCGTGACCATCCATCACACGGTATTACTGCCAAATGGATGACACACACATTCGTCTATTGAAATCCATAAGTTATAATGGACAGTTCAATCTCTAAATCAATTCTTTAACGGCGACCCATATACATATATTATTCCATTAAACATTCGAAGTAAATTAGATATTTTTTTATTAAAATAAAAATAAAAATAAAACCTATTAATCACTATTAAAATAGACAACAGTAAGCAATGATAGGCAAGTGGTGTGAAAGTTACGTTTTCGGGTGAACCCGAGTTCGAATTTTGCATGCACCAGTAATTTTTCAATACACAACGTTGATGATAAAAAGTCATGAGAAAACCTGAGATAATAGAATAGCGTAATGAATGTGGATAATAATAATGACAGTGGGAGGGCCATATAGCTCGCAAAACTGATCAGGGGTTTGGTAAGAAAAATAGATTGATGAACGAGACGAAAGTTCAACTGTTCGCATCGGACCATAAAAGACGGTAGATGGCAGTAGATAAGACAGAGACGGATGGAATTCGTAAACTTGATTATCTTTACGAAATACACATACGAGTAAGAAATGCACATGATTGGGACTCGTTATAAATCTACTCGTATACTCGTAAACACCGATTGTTGTTCCTTAAATTGAATATTTCGAGTTTAAATTTGTCCTGTTCACTTCCAGCGACCGCCTGTTCAGAACGATGACCGACATTCTGATCTCCGAGGGGTACGCGGCAGTGGGCTACGAGTACATAAACGTCGACGATTGCTGGCCGGAGCGGGAGCGCGACCCGCGCGGGCGGCTCGTGCCCGACCGCGAGAGGTTCCCGTACGGCATGAAGAGCTTGGCCGACTACGTGAGTTTACCTTTGTGCACTTTAGACGGATACTTTGACAACATTTTAATGTGCGCCGTTTTAGGAGTGTATAACCTGTGTAGACGACAGTTGGTAGTAACCCTGCCAGACGAGCGAGGGGTCCCGGGTTCGATTCCCGACTGAGGCCGACTATTTGTGACAGATAAATGTTTGCACTCAGGTCGTGGGTGTTTGTGATGTTATATTTGTGTATGTCCATGCCGCCCGCAACACAGGAAATCCTAGTGTGGGGGTGTGAGTGTCTTAAATTTATTTACTTGCAGCCCATGTCAGGCTTTCGACTACTTTAAGTTTTAGAAGTATAAAGCAAGGTGCGAATTTGCTTCAATATTAGAAAAACGATACCCACGATAAAGTTAGAAACTGTTTTAGTTTTATATGACGCACGGCAAAAGTTAAATTAGTTCCGTTTTAGAAGTCAACGAAGACAGTGCGAGGTGGCTCATATATCCAACGCTATTCCCCGAAGCTTTCACATTTTTATCCTTGTTATTAAATGTATAGGCCACACGTAAATTGAATCTTTGTGAATTTACAAAGTATAGCTCTTACCAAGGTTAGAACCGGGACAAATGTTATAACTATAGCCCACGTCAATATGCGAGTACGACTAACCTACATTTTAGAAGTTTTTTGTTGAAACTTGATGCATTACTAATAGCATGACGTAATTTGGGTTCCCTGGAATGAGGTACGCCATACATCAATCGTCAGATACCTGAGACTCTACCGAATACAAAATTGCAGATCCGCAGTATGTACGTGCCTATCATGCTTACATTTACCATAAACATTTTTACTTTACTTAAATTAATTAATGTTCAAACTGCATTGGTTGGGTATGGTTGTTTTAACGCAGTTTCCTTACCTTTTTTTTTTGTTCAGGCGGGAATAAATGTACCTAACCGCACACCCCGTCGTTCGGGGAGACAACGGGGTAGTGTGGGGCCTTCACCCACTAAAAATAACCCGCCGTGCGCCCTCACCCGCCCTTACAAGGCGGGCCACGGGTACCGCGTACATTGCTCCGTGGCCCGCAGGCGGCTACCCCATCGGGCACCCTCTCCTATGCGACGCCCCGCGCACTTGGGCGTCGCACCTTCGCGGTAGGTTGTTGTTTGCGCGGACGGCGGGCAATCCCCGGCCCGACCGTCCGCAGCCTCGGCTAGGGCGGCATGAGACGCATGTGAGCGCGCCTGCGCGCCGGCGGCGAATTGGGTCCGAAAGGAGTGAGTCCTCCCGGGCCCTCTCCGCCGCCTCCTTCTGCGAGATGACGTCCTCGCAGAAGGTGAGGACCGCGGTCCAGGCCCTGTCACCGCCAACCATCGCTCGCACAACGGTCGGCAGCGACAGGTCCTCTCCTATTACTGCAGCGAGTTGCCGGCGCTGCTCAGCCCAGGGCGGGCACGACACGAGCGTGTGCTGCGCCGAGTCCTCGCTGCAGTCGCAGTGGTGGCAGCCCGGAGTCGCTTCCCTTCTTGCGACTACGTGCAGGTACTTGCCAAAGCAACCGTGCCCCGATAGCACCTGCACGAGTCGAAAGGTGAGGACTCCGTGCTGCCGCACCGTCCACTCTTTCAATATCGGCTGGAGCGCCCCTATGGTCCGTAGACCAGCCCTGAGCGTCTCCAGCCGAGTCTTCCACCGTGTGAAGGTGGT
>PDGT01000012.1:7402368-7493901 GCA_003671415.1 Megathymus violae | reverse complement strand
CGGCGGGGGGTTAGCGCCCCCGCTCCGCGCCACCGACACCCGCCGATACACGTCGGCGAGCACTTCCGCCTCCAGAGTTTCCTTACCTCACCTAACCTTACCTTTCTATCACTAAAGAGGTGATTTATTAAACATATTTTTTATATGTAAGCATGAACTTTAGGCACATTGCGGTTTTAGTATTGTCGTAATTAGCGCAGAGTCACAGTTTACATAATTACCTTTTTTATTTGTATACTAAGTTTTACTGATATTTTTATATTGAATATGAGGATACTATACGAAATTTGGCTTATTCTGCCATTTTCTATTGTTTGATATATGGCAGAGTCTTACACGATATTAAATATGTTTTCATGAAAAAAGCTTTTAGTATTTAAATAACAAAGTTTCCAGAATTTGTTGATAGCAAATGTTTGCGATTTTCTTAAAACATAATACTTACTTCAGAAGGTATTCCTATATCATATAATTATCGGTCTATTTGTCAATTGTACATTTGCACATTGTTGTACAAAAATCGATTCTTCTGGGTTTTTAGACTGTTTTGCGTTTGCTGAATTCACAGGGTGTTTAGACAATGTAATATTTTGCTAAAGATTACGTAAATCGTAAAGATCAAATTTTACGTGGACTTATTATGTGACGAAGCGATGACATGTGTCACTGTATAGATTTTCTAATTTTCAATTTTCGTCATCATCAATAAATGTTACACTGTTTGGATCTTACGTCGAATATTCACGCCGAGCATGCAATTGAATATTTGGTAAATATCAAAATCATCATATGATGCACATTTGCTTTTGACGCGTGACTATTTTATATGTCAGAGGAGGACAGCCTCGACGGCATCGTGATCAGGCAGTTGGACACCTCGAGCCGAGTAACGTCTGCACAAGGATTCACTGTTGACTATAATCACTTACGAATCGTTTAACAGTTACTAGAAGAAAGGCGATAGTCTCCAGCAGGGTTGTTTGGAGGTCCGTAGACATAACTGAAACTATCGGATGTCCGAAATAAAAATAAATCCCATAAAAAAGGTTCGCATTATTTCGGATAGAGGTAGAATTTAAATAAAGCACGTTGTTACTGGTTTGAGCTGACAAAGTGGTTACATTAGACAATTTTTATTATTTAATTTGTTTTTTCTGTGATTATAATAAATACCACATAAAACCTTTAAACCCAGTCAATCTTTGTAAATAAATTATATTTTTTGTCAAGTCGTAAATCATTTAATATCCGTAATCGAAATTTTCCGAAACAATCGGATAATCGAAATAATTTCATATCCATAACCGTAACGGAAAACAGTAAAATACTATTCATATATCCGTATCCGTATCCGGATCTGATATTTCATATCCATACATCCTAGTCTCCAGCACGGTTGAAACACAAGTATGTCCTGGCGTACCTGTCCCTTAGGTGAGCTCCTTTGTAGCATAGGTTGCCGAGTGTTGAGTCATAGCGGCGGTGCTGACACCACTCGGGTCACGTGCCGCGTTCCAGTTCGCGACTGTATTTACTGTAGACTGTCTCCGACATGTGTGAATTACTAGAACGCCAACTATTATGTCAGATTTTGGTTGAAGCGTAACCGCTATAGAAACACTCTGTATTACATATACATAATTCAATTCCATTTTTAAATTTTCAATGTCGATATTGTCAATAAAATTAACAGTTTTTATAGCATATTTATTTTTGCTATTCACTCGGTGAAGGTTGCGTGGTTTCGTTTTTGTGGTTTAATATCATTGAATGTTTTTCAAGACAATTTAATGTAACAAAAAGTTTGACATTTTTGTCGTTTTAATGATCGAGCGGCTTGTAACATCTCATTCAATAGATTGTGATATTAAATAATGAATAGAATGTCTAGGTTATTCCGGATTTTTTGTTGGCCTATTAAATTTAATTTATGTATTGTAAATTACTTGATAATTTAAAATTCTCTTAAAATGTTGTTTGACCTTACTGCTATAGGTACGTGGATAAAAACGTATTGTCCTTTAAAGTGTTATCGGCTTTATTATTTAATGTTTAAAGAAAGGCTGTTTTTAACGTAGTCGATAATCTCACAAAAAACATATATCGGCAACACCATTAGTTTTAACAGCATTGTCGAACATAGCGTGGGCGTATAATCGTTTAACACTTTAAATTAATTGTTAACAAAAACTTCACACCGGGCAAACGAAACAAGTAACAGTTCCCAGTGCTGAGGAACCGATCTCTTCGACCGCAGAATGTTAACTGTGGCTCCATCCGGCGTCACTCCACTAGCTAGGCTCTGTTGTAGCACGATGTCAGCCGAGTATCGACGTCATTGCGGCAGTGCTGCCATCTCTCGGATATCGTGCCGGGTTTCGTTTCACGTCTACTAATGACCATCTCCGACAGATATATGTAATAGGTTTTGGTATAAATTTAGAAATGGTATAGTAATTTAGTAATAAATTACTCCACAATAATATGCGAGCACAGTGATTGTTGTTATAAATATACTTCTAACATCGAAATGTAAACTTGTAATGAATAAAAATATAAACCAATAGAAATATCTGCACCAACGCGTGATTGATTACGAAACTGAGTTTCATCAAGTAGGCAATACGTTAAGTCTCTAGTCTTACGAATGAGAAATGGAAGTATACGTTGACGTAGAAGAGAATGGTATACCTTCCACATCCATCTATAGCTCCATACATAACTATTTAAAATATTCACGGCATTAGACAAGCAGTTAAAATTCACTTCTCGGCGATGCAGTTGACGTGGTTACAAGAGCGAATAGACGGTGGTGTTACCACGTACCATATAACTGGTCTTTTGTGAGTCAGAAACGGAAGCATTAACGTAATTAAGAATGTAATAAATTTGCAACATAAAAGATTTTCGCCGTCAGCGATAAAACAGTCTAAACGCGTCTCATGAGAAGATATGTGAGAGATTCTCATATAAATTCACGTCGGTTTGTGTGATTGGCGTTGTGATAGCATTATAGCCACATACATATATTGTAACATACAGTCTACCTGGACGTGGTTTGATTGATGATCATACGTCGTGTTGTTAGCACGGATCGTGTTCAACTTAAGTACAACGTAATGAAGGTTTGCAGTCAAATAGTGAACTAATACTTGCAAGTATAGACACATTGATAGTTCTGAATGAAGATCGAAAGTTCCAAATTCACTTTAACTTTGTATATACACACACCAATATATACCAACCAAAATATTGGTTTCTATGAAAAAAAATATTTTTCCAATATATGTAATTGATCCCATATAAAGTTAAAATTGTGCTGAGAATTTACCGGCTTGTTATCGGTACTTCTAACCAATAAATCATTTTTTACCTATGACGAAATTCGCAAACTTCAAAATAGTGTGACATAAGTAAACAATTTGTCATTTATGTCATACCTATACACTGGAACGTTTTCCAATTGCGTCATTGTTGGCGACGGCCTTGGAACCTTCTTTGTATGTTGATCAAGAAGAAGAGCAAGCTCAGAGTTTTATTAGAAGCAAATACATCGAATTCTCAAAAAACGCCCTGAATATGGTTATGCAAGTTCGAAAGCTTGAAAAGTTACCTCGGCTACCAACTTACTTATCATAAATTGAATTAAAATAACCAAAAGTAATAGTCAGAGCATATATTTCGTGTGCAGTGAGAGAAACTATATAAAATCATATATCACTTCTAACGACGAAAGTAAAAATACTAGTTTTTGCTAAAAAAATAATAATTTCAACGCACTGAGACAGGCAAACGTAATATAGTGCGACATGTTATTTGAGATATTAGTCAGCGTGTTTGGTGTAATATTTTTACGATTATTTAAGCGTGTTAAAGTTATATTTTTATGGTAATGTTACTTTCCACCTCCTTTTTTCATTTTTGGTACACAGCAGAATTAGTGTAGCAGTCTGATCCGTTCGTAAAATTGAATTTCATCAAGTGACTGGTTGACATCTGAAAATAACTCTGTATCACAGAACGCGATGACATCTTCTAATGTATTGTGATGCAATATATCAAAGTTTACGAGTTCAAAAAGCGCGTAATTTCGTTAGTTTTGTTGTACACAGAACAAAAGCGAGCAGAAGAATATGAAAATAAAATAACGTGAAGCAACAATAATATTGTTAACGTGTAACGAAACCCAAGCACGCGTTACTAGCGCTGTCCCGCACGTGTTTACACTGGAAAATTGCACACACACACACACACACAGATGTGTGAGTGCGAGAGTGTTTTGAACGGCTCGCTGTTTGCCGCCGGTTTGATGGTTGCGCAAAAAGGTGAAGAACCGCGCAATTAATCTGCACTACCGTCGCATTCAGTGATCGCCACGCGAGCTGTTACGCACACAAACTTATACGAATACCATACTAGTTTATATACATAGGGTACATAATCTCCAATTCGCTCAGAAGTTCTTCTGTCAAGAGCGATACTTATATTCAAAGTTGTATACATTACAACTTATAAATGTAAGGAGGTTCATCCTTTGTTGAGTTCGAGCTAATGTTAGAACACAAGCTAACGTCGCAAGTAACAATTGATCTAATGTAATTTATTAATTTAAATTGTATTGACAATAATAAAAATATCACGATAGAAATGGCAAGTTTAATGCTTAATGTATTCTCTGCCAGCTAATGCCGAAAAGATATATGAGTACATGAAGATACACACAAGACACATATTTGATGATCAAATGATTACGGGGAATCCATTCATACTAAATACTATTTTATTATTTATTGAATGGCAAAAAGGCGTGTTATATCACGAGCTCAATGTTGTCTTTCATACGATCGGCTAATGAATACTTCGACATCCGTGTGGACCTGGAAATTTTTTTAGCGATGACGAAATTCGAAAATGTATACGTCTTACATTTTGTCATTTGTCATGAATTTCTAAAATGTTACAACGTTCCCTACGTTCGGAATTGCGGAGTTCGTAATAAAGTAATTCTTTGAAATATTTATAGAAGGTTTGCGATTCACTTGTAGTCTCTCATCAATACAGACAGCTAGACACATACTTAAAATATTTAAGATTCAGTAGGGAGCATACAAAAACTCTCTGCTCATGCAGCAGTAACGCCATCTAACGTAAGATAACAAAAATACCTTTTTTTAATTAGTAAATAAATAAAGTAACTGGTTTGTTTAATTTTAATGTATGTTGTATAAAAATGTATGGAGATGGTTTCCTTTAGTCGTTAAGCTACAATGCCTTTGAGCAATCGGTATTTGTTTTATTAACGGCCAGTTCCTATAACCTGTCTATTCTTACTGGGGATCAAAAGTCTGTTCAATTTTTGTATGAATTTTCGTATGCAATTTTGTTGTAATATATGTATATATATATATGGTATACATATATGGTAAGCAATTGATAGATTGATTGAGCGATTGATTGGCTATTAATTAATCTCAGGAGTGGAAATTATATAAAAGATATAATTATGTTTATTAAAATGCAAAAGATTAGCGGCAGCGTATTATTTCAACACACTGTAAGAGGTAGGTAGGTTATTTAACCGGCCGTAACAAAAAAAAATGAATCTGTTTAAGCAACGCATCTTTGTTTTAGAGGTCGCTTTTTTAACCGGTCACCGCTCTATTTGCGAGCTAGCTTCGATTTTCAATGGTATCAATTGAAATAATTACATAACGACTTCGATTCGATCCACAACTCGATGCTGTCGCGAATAAGCTGCTTCTATTGTAAACGTTTCATTTAAGGCCATCAGGTTAATAAAATTAATGCTAAGTGATGACCGGCAGTAATAAAACTGTTCAGTTTTGTCAAAGTGCAACAGAATATTAATTAATTTTATATTAAAGGTTATTTTATGCCCGTTTATAACTATCTAATGATCCGCTCCGACTTTGTTCGGGTTGTAAAATTATGCTAATTTATACTTATATATAATATAATATATTTGTTTAATAGGAATTCTTACGGAATAATATATCTTTGAAATGATAATAGAACTTTAAGTAGCTGCCCTGGTTCCGGAGATTCTCCTTCGCATAAATACAAACTCACAAAACTCACACAGTCTATTTATAATATTAGTATAGGCAGATAATCCGAATTTTATAACTCAACACACTACAATACATGTTTTATTTAAATACTTACCAAGTTTTATTAAATTAATGTTGTTAAGGAGATTATATTTCCATTTACGATATGGTTTGAAATATGTCGTTTTTGACCATTAATTTGTGTCATTAATGTCGGCCCCGCGCTGGATTCGAACCTAGCCTCTTTGCTCGGCATGGTGTGTCACTACCTACCAATATATAAGATTATGTTAATATGTGTTATATAACTGGTACGATTCGTTTTAGGACAAGTTACGGCCAGTTCCTGTAACTTATCTAACCTTTACTGCCGGTTTAAAGTACATATTATAATAGATCTAACAGCTTTGTTCTCGATCTCTCGCTGTGAGGGTCTATAGCGTACTAAATATAACTAAGTATAAGTAAGTTCATACAGAAACAAGGACCGTTAACTAGTTGTAAGGGACGGATAGGTTATAGGAACTGGCCGTTAGAGGTGAGAGCGAGTGAGCCTCTCCATGGCAGTTGAAGGAATTTAAAAGGATATAAAGCTCTTACAAACCAGGATATCTCGCGGACAGGATCTTTTTCTTCCTACGATAAAAATGACTTGACGGATGCTACTCTGGAAAAAAAGAGGTGATAACATAGTTTAATATTTCTTATTGAAATACTTAGAATCTTCTTTCACTCCAACGACATTTACTTTCTACCCGCGCTGATATTAGTTCTGTGATTAAATGTAAATTGGAAACGAGTATTTAAAGATAGCGTATTTTATTTTAATTTTATCA
Source organism: Megathymus violae (assembly GCA_003671415.1). Classification (NCBI taxonomy): domain Eukaryota; kingdom Metazoa; phylum Arthropoda; class Insecta; order Lepidoptera; family Hesperiidae; genus Megathymus; species Megathymus violae. The sequence continues at coordinate 7,486,994 of PDGT01000012.1, read as the reverse complement.
GAGCATACCGCCAAAATTTACATGATGCCATTCAAATAAAAATTTATGGCTTGCGCCCAATAAGACACAATTTAAAACATAAAAACCTACTCGCGCACTCGTTGAACAAGAACGCGAAGTGGTTTTGATTTATAAAAGCAATTTGTATTCCACTGCATTAATCGTGAAATCGTGAAAGTTTATTGACTTTTTATATATTATCGAAATGAAATTTGTTAGTTTGTCACACGTTATTAATTCCGAGTCTACGCAAAAATAGAGGTTAAGTTAATTTAGAAAAACAATGAGTTGGCTTAGATGTCATCGAGTCTTCCAAACACGGATGTCTAACAGATATTGTATTAATCTTGTAAAAAAACATTAATAGTTGATTATAGAAGCAAATTGGTAGTGAGTCAGTCAGGTGAGGAGGTAACCGCGAAACGTAGTAGGTACGCAAATATTATACGCATAAAAAATAATTTTCTCAAAGAATTTCTCAATACCCACTGGACGAGGAAGATGTTATTGTCTTTGCGCCCGATGTAAACATCTTGTGTCTAACCGCAATCTTACCGTCTGTTTGGTCGTTTCTAACTGTGCTGTATTAACCGCATAGTTATGCAGTGATAGATGATAAAATTATTTGTAACTACCTGCTGACTAAGCACAATAATAGATAAAACGTTACAACGCGCGTGGTAATATGAGTCAGGTGGGTACGTTTATAACTCTTTCAATTATACTAGTCACCGCTCTCGCTTTGTTTTGGAAAATTCAATGGGAACAGATCCATGTCCCGGGGTAAAATATATCCTGAATTATGACCCATAATACAGGTTATATATATACCGAATATCATTTGAATCTGTTGATTGCTTTTTTGTGTTATACCCGCACACACAGGCAGAGAAGATTCCAAAACAAATGTTTACCTCTCTAAATCTATAACATAGTCTGCCTATATAAAATTTCCAAAAAATATTCTTTGTAAAGATTCAAGCCCATTTCGGTTTTAATATTAGTACCAAGCTTTTATTATTAGTAGCAGTTACCCATTAGATGTATTAAAGTCAAGAGTGAATAGGGTTTTAGTGCGCTTTATCGTCTAAGAATACACCATCATCCACCGTCAGTTGATAATATGTATGTGTTATGTTTATTATTATTTTAGGCACTGTACTGATATATATGAAATGAAATGAAATGAAGTGAAATAAAGTTTAATCGAAGTTAGTTTTTATAAACACTTTTCGAACGTGTATATGCACGCTTGTTACATATATTGTTATGATTTAATTCTTCAACCATTGATAGGAGCGTTCATTAGTTAATAATTGGTTCATAACATTATAGGGCCACAAACTGGCGGCGTATGGGCAGTCGTTCGAGATATTCTGTAGGGTTGGACTGAAAGTCAGTGCCGCAATGTCACGGCATTCGCTGAGTCCGTTCCTTTTCGATTCTTTACTGCAGCGATAAAAAAAATCTATAAGTTTTCGATTATTTTTTTATTATTTTTAAGTTACATTTCTTTTGTTTTATTTTACTTCGTAATATTTAGTTTTATTGGAATTGGCGTTGTTGTGAAAGTTGAATAAACATTTTTCTTTCTCTCTTAATCAAGCATTAAATCACAGTAAGTGAAAAAAAACCTTCATTGTCATCGAAATGTGCTATCAAATAATCAGAGAACACACAACAATATAACACACAAAATGGGACACCAAATTAATGTGTATCGAACCAAAATGAATTAAACACAAAGTTTAACTTTGAATTACAATTTCAGTGAAAGTGGATCAAATATAAATAATGTCTAGTTCGGGGAAGGTGAAGAGAAGGAATAGAACTGGCATCCGTCGTTACAAGTTGCTATGGCTTGTGAATGTGAATGTATGTACACACGTCCTGCTGAATACTTATTTTAGTTTTAGTTTTTAACACAAATATTAACAGTCACTGCTGGGATCGGGTCACCTCTCGCAATCAGAGGGGTGAAGGGGTGAGGGTTGGTAGACTCGGAGTCTCCCGTGCGGGGGAGATGGACGTTCTAGCCACTAGGCTAACACAATATTACTATATTAATAATACATTTACATACATTGAAAGTTATTTTATTCTAGGTTCATTAAGCGATCGGTATGGTACATCGTTACTGAATTAACAATTAACGCACAACCGAACACGGAAACCTCGTCCAAGTAATTCGTAGCATACAATTAAAACTAAATATAACTACTAAATAAAGCGCTATAACTATTGAAATTTATGGCTTTCCGACTACGTAACAACGAAATGGTGTGTTGTACTGCACGTATAAAATAATAAAAAAGCGTTTTTGGCTAACTATATTGAAAATAATAATAGTGTTACGTGTCAGGATCCGTAGGCTTGGAAAATGCCAAAGTAGTTCCGCAGATACTTTATTTCACTTCACACACACTTCACAATCGCAGTTGCACTCGTAGATCGCAATTATTCGCTTCGTAGAGAGAGAATTCTTCGCTTCGTATCCGGGAGCCAAATGCCCCGTGGCCGACCCTGCCCGCTATTTATATCGATTTCCGGGTTTCCAGATCCTTCCACGGCCTTCGTGGAACTCAATAACAGCAACAGTTCCCGGAAATCGACATAACAATAGCGGGTCAGGTAAACAACCTTTCGGCAATGTATGCCAATCTCACCCGTTTTGCCAAAAGCATAAGGGCGAGATTGGCCTGAAGTATCCCAGGTAGGGTTTCACTTTTATTGCCTCTATTGTTCTCACTGGTAGGGTCGGCCACCTTTCCAGAAACTTCGTAAGCCTGCCGACTTTCTCTTCTCGGCTATCCTTCGAGAAGCTTCGTAACAATAGGTTCTCGATATGTTGTCGGTGACTTAAAAGTCTTCTCACATTTGTTCAACCTCTTGTTCAAATAACAGAAAAATGTTTGGTATTCACAAAAATAATATTTAGTTTGCTTACCAACTAATACGCCATGCGGACATGTTTGAGTGAGAAATGAGGCGTCTAAAGATTGTGAACTCTATAAACCAGTAAGTGTTAATATCGGGTTTGTTCTGTGTTGAACAATGGTAAACGTTTGAGCACTTTTGTGTGACCAAATTGGAACTTTTACTTTCTCATCGTAATAACATTTAATCGGAGTTTAATAATCCATTACCGATCTCCGAACCAGAGAAAGTATTGTCTGGTCTTAACACAGAGTTTAAAGGAAAGGTTGTTTTCGAAATCTGTTTTATTCATACAGACCGGACTAGGTCTCTTTAATCGTTTTTTATTTAGAATTACACTGTATCAGCCATTGACTGTAAGTTTAAAATAGGTATTTAGGTTGTGTTCCCCATCGAGAATCTCCCTGTCATTTGAATTTAAACTGTAGGGAGATATTTTAAATGATGTAAAATTAATATCTAATAGGCCCTATCTTGTTGCATCTAACGCACGTTGCGTTGCGTTGCTAACCTAACCATATCGCCCAGGATGGACTGGAGAAATTGATCAGGCATTACGACCGCATGTGTTTATAACTCACGAAAATTTGAGGAGAGTGAAAATACCCTATGTAGTTGGTAATGTTGCTACATACTCTTGGTTCTTGAGTGTTTATGAGTCGAAGGTGTCACATAACACCATGCAACATAAAAATACGTCAAAAACATGTTTTTTATTGCATTACATTAATTTATCGTTATATGTATATAAAGACAGTTTTTAATATTGACATTCGTGTAAAATTAAACATTGTTTTAAAGTGTGCACGTACATTTATTTCCTTGTTTTGTGTCCAAGTGTTTGCGTTCTCTTGTGATGCGCTCACCTTCACATTGAAAGGTTCGTCTTGAACTTTACACAGTAAGGTGAATGAACCGATAACTCTGATAAATTACGATAGGTCGTGTATTACAATAAAAATTTATTTGACCTTTTTAATGGCATTGTCCACTGCAGCCTTTACAGAGTACATTTTTCTGTTAACGATCTAGGAAACCTGATGTTGGTGGAGTATACACGAGTTTGTGGATCAGTTTAGTTTAGTTATTCTCAAGGTCAGTGGGAAATTCCCAGGCTCCCATAGACTGCCTGTAACACTGACAATATTTGATTGCTGAATCTGTTCTCCGAAATCCTAAAACATACTTATGAGCTTATTTACACACGCAATTATTTACTGACTTGCTATCCTGTGCAATGTAGCTAAAAGTGCCTGAAATATGTTAAATTTAGTGTCCCATGTTATTAAGCCGGTGAGCGAATTCAACGCTTGCACCAGAACATTATGCGACCCTTTGATCATTGCGCAATTATAAAATTTTGCTTTGTTTTTTGGCGAACCAGATTATAGGCTCCAGTGTAATTCTTTCCGCACCACGCTGCAGTCGAAAGGCCAGTTAAATGACCTCATCAAGAAAAACAGTTGTATCACAGAATGCCTAAAGACCGTTTTATTTAAATAAGTCTTTAGCGAAATTTGCCCGGATCGATGGCCGATATGCTAATTCACTTGTATTTGGAGAAATTAGCAAATTTATACGAAATTGTTGTCGAACAGGTAGTGTGTGCTTACAAATGTTGCTTTATGAACACTTACAAACTCAATTAGGAGACTTTCTAAGATTGTACCGTTAATTGAACTTTAAACTTCAAGTATTACTTTGCGGAAGTCCAATGAATTATTATTACAAACATTATCACCCATCATGACAACTAATGGAACATGTTCATAAAAACTTGTGAATACAACCAACCCGTTTTCATTTATTGTGGCCTTATCGAGAAAGAGATTCCAGTTGTTTTCATATTAAACCACCTGATGGTAAGTGGTCACCGTTGCCCATTGACATCAATAAGAACAAAAGGTATCACTGATGCATTGGCGGCCGGGAAATGAGAAGAAGTTCAGAAATAAAGTACTGGTTCTCAGCCTTCAATAAGAGCACAACGAGTCGTTCGGCAGCTGTCTCAAGCAGGAGGGTGGTAGCTGGCGTTCACGTTTTAGATCCAGTTCGCACGTTCATTCGCGAGTTGTATTTCGAACTCGGCCAGCTCATCACGCACACGACGCTTCTACTATTCTGTACTACCACACCACAGTAACGCACTGGTTGTGATAATCGTTTAGATGTCCATCAATTATACGTCGGAACGTTAAGTTGGTCGTCTGTCACTGAATATTAAATTGATTTGATTGAGTTTGACGGTGAAACATTGAATATTGATAACCAATCAAATATAAATGATCCACGACTTAAACGCCCACTGACCTGTTTGCTGAGTTTCATGGTAATGTCTTCGTAAACCTAAGGGTAATGATTAATTTTTAAGTAAACCCTTCTCATCGAAGTACTTAATGATAGGATAATATTAACGCGTGTAACTTAAAAAGCAGTTATAAGAAATGAATATACATAAAAAGAAACAATTTGAGGGAGAGAGTATTTCTGAGGTTCTCCAAACAAAGGTTGCGGTTTGAGATATTCCATCCGGTCGTGATAAAGGTTTCTTTAAAATAAATATTAAATGAATATTAAAGGTTGCTAATGCACTAGCTGTTCTCCTGATATTACACACGTCCATTGATAACGGTGACCATCTACTAGATATTAGATACTAGATTAACATTTGTTCGGTGGAAAAGATTCCATATGTCATTGTAAAATAATTCTTTATCTTATACTTAAATTCAGATAATTTTTACCGCTAAGCGCGAGAGTCCCGACGGTCCTCTTAATTGATGCTGAAGCTAGGATATATATTAAAGAAAGAGCCGGCGCCGTTTTAAAAGAAATATGCTATAGTCTCCTCTATTAATTAGTTCGGTGTAGTACCAGGTGAGGTTGGTATGGATTAAAAAGGATTTAGGGAGTCCTTTTAAGGGCGTAAAAAAGATAAATAAGCCCCTAAGACTCCACAAGTTTGACATAGAATTATATTTTGAACGTCATAATTAAGTGCATAAAGGTTTTGTTAGTACGACTATTTTAGTGAAACCGTGCTATCATGCTATTCAACAGTATACGAGTATAAATTATTCGCTCCCAATCTACTGAAGTCTGTAATCTAAGTGTGGCTAAATATACTTTGACCTAATAACCTACTTTCCTCAACAACTATTAATAATTTCAAATCGCAGCCTTTTCACCGAAGACAAAGGCTTCTGTTACGCTTGGTGTATGGCAAATTGCGTTTTGCGGGAACTTTCTGCGTTGTTCCAAGATTGCTGCACGAAATGAACGTTGTGATCTGCATTAATCTCATGTAGTATACCTATACTTTGGGACAGTTTTCTTTATTTGGTTTCTTGTTCCTCGGTAGTTTGAGCCAATCATAAGTCCATTTAAACAGTTTCAGTCACCGTTCATTGATGGATAGGTGACTGACCGTGGCAAACATTTATCTTGTTAACTTGTCTTCAAAGGCATGTGTGAATATCGTCTTTGCCAATGCCAGTGGCTTGGGATCGGCATGAGTACTTTCGAGTCTTGGAATTGCCATAAGCTCATATATAAATATGTTCCAAAGCAACATTTTACTTTGACTGTTTATAGTAATATGGTGGATTATCCTCTAAACCACAGTGGCCTCCAGTTGCTAAGGTTGTTGGTAAGGGATAGAAGCTATCCTTAATAGTGACCATTATAAGATGTCACCGTGGAATTAGCAATACCTCTGAACTGTGAGATTTACTAAATTCATCATGCAGTAATCAACGAACAGCATCATCATCACTACAACCCATTGTCCCACTGTTGAACTCGGGTCTCCTCTCACAATGTGAATATGGTCCAAGTGTAGCTGGACTGTCTTCACACACCTTCGAGAACTTGTGTGTGTGCTTGTGTGAGTGAGTTGTGATATTAAGAGTGTGATATTCTGATTATACAGTAGAAATAAGTAATTCAGTCTCATCATATGTTAGATTTTGCAACAAATCTGTCAATTTAGATCTTAATATCGAGACCCTTTAAAAAAGGCTTCAGGCTGTTTCAGTTTCAATGAATAGTTTCAGTTTTTTACCTACGACGTGCAATTAGCACAAAAACTGTAGTTAATCGATGGTGTGACCATAAAGTCGAACGCTTCGTGGCATTTATCATATTTTTTCCACTTTTACCTTCATGCGTTTCTTACGATTTTTATTTCTCACGGTGAACTGGACACTCGGCATTGATTAATAAGTACAGGTTTGTTTTAGTTTACACGTGAATGAGACAGTGTTGACATTTTCAATCCTTGTGCGTTTAAAAGTTAACCTTGGTGTTCACGTGACTTATTAATTGACGGAACTTTGAGGAAGTTATAAATAATAATCTTTTTAGGGTTGACTATCTCGTAGTCTATTTCGTTGTGACTCTGTCTGTCGTACGTGGGGTCTCGGGTTCGATTCCCAACCGGAACAGACGTTTATGTCACAGATAAATATAGGTATGTTCTCGGATCATGAGTGTTTTGTGTTGTGTTTGTGTTTGTCTATACCAAACGCAACAATGATGAACGGGGGTGGAAATGTGCGAACGCTTATTTATTTATTTTATTTTATATTGATTTTATAAGTTATATTTGCGCAACGTTACAGTCTTTGATATGGCTGTCTTTAAGATGATATCTAGTACCATCTACCAGTCTACCATCGCCATATATATTAATACATTGTAAATAGGCAAATTTCGTCGGTAGGTACTAACAACAGTTACTTGAAAATATATTTCGGTTTTTTACTATTTGAAATAAGAAACTATAAGTTACTCGATACTTATTAGATACAAACAACATTTCAACAGATACAAAATTGTTTTGGCATGTTCAAGGAGAAACGTTCACCTTAGTAATATTTATGATTTGGGACCGTGATCGGACAGGATTACATTGGAGAGTGGAATAAAATGAATTGTAACAATAACGCTGTTACAAGTGTGCCAGGGCCACGGCCAGGTGAATATTTGATCTGGTCGAATTGCAAAACTTTTTGTTCATTTCGTCTGAGTCCCGCCACATCTCGAGAAAAGAAGACGATTATAATGTCACTGTCACTCGGACGTAATTCTGTACTATGTAAAGTTACTTGCCGAGGAGTTTCTTTCGCGGTATCTACCTACTCCTCAATGTTAAAGTGTATTAGAAGAAAAAACATGCATATTTGTATTTACAAAATACCTAATTGAACATTGAAATGATTTTTGAAATTAAACCATACCTCCTTGTATCTCTGAAACCATTGAACCAATTTTTTTAGTATAGGAGAGGAAAATGTAAGCCAAAATCCAAAGTTTTAAAATATCCTCTGAAAATGGATATCTATATATAAATATGCAAATATATAATAACAGTTTAGTACCTTTTTCTCGTGTTTATCAACCGATTTTTATTTTCTTTTGTATCCATTGACAAGGTTTAGTGTTATCAGAAAAAAAAATAGTACCGAACCCAATGCACGTGAGTCCGACGCTGACTTGGGCGAGATTTTTTTTTATTAAAGTTAAATGCAGTCCATTTGATAGCAATTAAAAGATTGATGTACCTACAATGTGAACTATGTTATAGTGGAGAGATCGTATTGCGAAGACTATATGAAGCGCATCTAACATCTCAAACTAGGTCAAGTCACCGGGAGATGAGTGACGACGTTCGTTTCAAATTCAATCTGTTACGGGCGACCGGAACAAGTTTATTTATACGTTATTATTTCTAGGTTAACAGGCATATTATTATTTACCTTTAACGCCGATTTCCAATATCCGGTATATTATCTTTTCGGTAAGTTCCTACTCATATAAATATCTATCTATATCGATCGCTTAATCGATTTATTTATTTTTTAATTGGCTACATTTTTGTTCTTATTACGTTTGTAACATTTTGCGAGATGATATTAATATATTTTAGTTAGCTTTTACCGTCCGCTACGTTGGACAATCTGATATTCAATAATCATAATTACATTCGTAAATAAATCAATTGATATTTTTTAAAGTATATTATAGTAGTACAAATAACGTAATCATTTTATAAGAATTGAACATGACTGTTATAACATTAAGATGAAAAACAGATACCACAAATATTTTTTTAATTAATCCCGCTCAGCCTCAACAGTCGTTATTTTCAGGCTCGTATGGTCGATAACGCGACACAAGACTGCCGTACACAAGACCCATAAACGCACATTGCTGTAGGTTAACCAAAAATATATTACACAGGTATAAATAAAATCACATGCACATTTTAAGGAAAGGTTACATAACTTACTACACCAAGTTTAATGAGCACAATAAGCTAAGCTTTATATATTATTATACGGACCATGATAAAACGCTTACGATTATCATACTTTAAAATGTTAAAACAAAAATAAGGTGTAGATAAATAATCAACGTAATGACAAACATGCACAATTTGAAGAGTTTGACCGATCAACGAAATGGGCGGCTAACAGCCAGCATGACATTATAATTTAATGTACAAACATAACCTACAGATTTATATAGTTGTATAGATATAATATATAGCTTATCATTTGCGCAAGCACGTATTCTTCCTATACGGTAATTTTCATCTAAATGAGTTAAGACTTTTTTGAGTTACAGAGGGATATACAGATAGACAGACATACGAACGTTATAAAATGTCTACTTTATAACTGTACATATTTAAACTACTTCCACGCCAAGTAAATATAAATCATGTAATATTATAATTTAAATATTCTTCTGTGTGTCTGTTATGTTAACAGGAAGAAGAAATTATACAGTATCCTCATGTGAGAATACAGAATGGTACATTTGTACCACTCCTGTTTTTGAGCATGATAATATTTTATTAATATTATCTGTGACGACAATGATATTATAGATAACTGTGTTATTGTTATTAAATAAAAGGTCAGACGTACATATAGATTGGGTTCTAACGATGTTCCTGATGTGTCGATTCAATTACGAGTAACAATACATTTGTAGCCGATCTCTAATACGACTATAGTTATATTTTATAATGTTCATGGGTTAAATTTACCCTAGAGTCCGAGGCAAATGGATAAAAAACGAGTACTATAAAAATATTTAAAGTTAATTTCTACTTTTATTAAATAACTAGCTGTGCCCGCGACTTCGTCCGCTTAGAAATTAACAAAAAAGTTATTTAGTAGAAATAAAAGTAGCCTAAGTTACTCCTTATTACATCAGCTAACTGCCAGTGAAAGTCCCGTCAAAATCGGTCCAGCCGTTGCAGAGATTGGTCGGAACAGACAGACAGACGGACAAAAATTATAAAATATGTTATTTTGGTATATTTACCATATATACATTCATATGCATGTAGGAAAAAGCGGTTATTTTAATATTACAAACAGACACTCCAGTTGTATTTATAGTGTAGATATAGATAACAATTAATATAAATATGTTTATATATCAAAGATTTTTTTCTGTCGCATATAAAACTAAAATTAATTAATTAATCATCAATTGCAAGTTTTAAAAAAAGTTTTTATAAGTTATATAAAAGTTATTTTATTGACGATTGAAAATTTGAACAAGATTTATAAGTATATATAGGGAGAGTGTAAAGTAATAGTAGGAATTAAACAAAGCTTTTACAATAATACGAACAAAAAGTTGTTAATTTAAAATAGTACTCTAGCGACATCTAGCATGTGACTCGTAAATCATTTATCTGTTTTATTAAGCACGAATTTCTAATTAAATAATCTAGACATTTGAGGGTGACAACAGTAATTAAGTTTTCATTCATACATGGTATATCGTAGGACTTGAAGGGTATAATAATATCTGATGCTTGAGTACAGCTTCTTACCCAACAAACCGCACTAGAAGTGTAATGATCCCTCGGCTCCTTAATTACAAGGAAAGATCTGTCTTCAGCAGAGAGGTTCTATAGTGTAAATCCAACAATACACACAGTCTGATGTGACTTCAACCGTCTTCACAATGACACTTGGTCTTTTATTATTAATGACAAGGACGTTTGGAAATAACAGTGTCAAAACCGGTTCCGCGCTGGTTTAAAATTACTTTGAAATTGCCATTGGTTGTTTAAAAGAAGCGCCGAGGAGTTTCTTTCGCCGTTTCTTCCCCTCAATTTTTTAAGCACCTTTTTGAAACGGTTATAGAAGTAAGAAATGACGTGCATATTTACAAAATAACTAAATTATTTAGAATTTGAATTTGACTTTTTTATCAAGTTCGCTGGGCTTCGTACCACCTAATTTAATCCAGACTGTTGCGGTGTTGGAAAACCATTTGACAAGCGATATCTTCGCTCCCTTCTTAGTGTCTAGTGTGTTTACCATCCGAAGAACGCTCTGCTCGTTTCACTGCCAGTGACATGAAAACGTATTAACATACATGTATATAATACAAACATATTACAATGAATGTAGAACCACATAAATTTATAAGTATAAAAAAATCAATTGCATAATGCGACATGCAGCGACTAATTATATTAACCAATTACTGCCATCCTTGCGGTCGTATTAGTGGGTTAATTTAAAAATTAACACTAATTATAATGCCCACGGCTATTGCATTGACCTTAACCCATGCGACATGTCATCCAAAATCTGATAACTTTTTTGGACCGCATTACTTTTAATGATACACCCATAGAAATATTAAGTGAGTTAATTTAGAAGCAACTGATAATTAATTTTTAATACACAAACAACATCTACAAATTAACCCACGTACCCTTCGAAGTCCGATTACACACATGAAAGACTGAATTTCTAACAATTAGTGTATCACTGTTTGATGAAATAATGCAAAATTTTTATCATGGCATACTGCTTATATAGTAAAAATATATTACATTTACGTTACATTAATTTTATATCTATTCATAAAAGTAGAGCCGTGAATATAATATTATGCAGTCATTATAATTTATAATTATTCCAAGCGTGCGTTCTTATTACTATTACGTAGATAATATGACAAATTAAAGGTGCTTGCAGGATTACAACTCGAATCAATTGTGCGCGAGACTAATATTCAAACCTTTTGCATATCCTCGCTTTGAACACTTCATTTACAATCAATATTATTTACTTCTATAATTATCGTGTTGACTGTTAATGTTAGCCGCTGCAAACAAGTTGTCCAAAATCCTATTTGGGAATGGTAACGCTTTTAATGATACGGGTGATACAACTCTTGATCGAAACTAGGACGGCCCTTTTATAGTGTTCCGATGCCAAAAATGGTCGATGTCGAATATTACACGAGATGAATGCAAAAGATAGGGCACTTTAAGTCATACTGCATATAATTATGTACGTCATTGGTGTAATAGCGTAATTATATGATACCGAACTCTCGCAAGATGTTCGAAACGAAACCTTTTGAATTTTTGCGTATACGGAACCCTAACAAACCAGCTTGTTAACTAGAACTGGTAGAGCACGTTCGCCATAAATATTTCACTCCAGAAACAATGGACAATTGTTGAGATTTTGAAACGCTTAAACACCAGCGACAAAACAAGTGTACCTAGAGAACCTTGATAATGTGGTCGGTGCGTTAAGATTGTATCATATAATCATGTGAAAATATACAGCGTGTCCTAAATTATTTTATTGCTCTGAATACACAGTAAGTAATAATCCAAACGTATGTATGGGATGTTAAACTCTTAATTACACGAGCAAATTGTGAAATAATCGGTGCGCTATGATATGGGATTCTTCAAAACGGTCTACGGCTTTCTTTACCTTTTACGATAAAGGCATAATACATGCCGCAATTAGTTCTGCGCAGATTGAAATTTAATTCATAATTGTCCTATGTTGATTTAAAAGATGTGCTGATGAGTTTCTTTCATCGTTCATTCTCCTCGATGTATAATGACCTCTTTGAAACGGTAGTGAAAGCAAACAATTAAGGGCATAAGTGTATTTATAAAATTGTAAATGATTTTGGAAAGTAATTTATCATACAAACCGTAGGTGAGATCCATCTATCTCGTGTCTAACGGCCAGTTGCAATTACCTACTATTCTATGGCTTATTATTGTTTAACGAAATCTTTTTTATATGAACTTGCATATTTACGAAACTTACTTTCTCTTCTTCTTCAGGTGACATATCAAATTAATGCCAAAAAATATGCATCAATCCTTGATTATTATTATTAAAGTTGCAGCGGTAAGAAATAGGGATAGGTTATTAAAATCGGCCGTTAGACTGTAGGATGAATCGATCCCGTTACCTTGTTAGGGCTTCTTTCAACCTCTCCATCTCGAGGTATTTGTTCCCTGGTAATCAAAGGGAATCGCGCCAGATCTTTTCTGTTGATCGTAATTTAATTCTGACGGTTCGACTCTCTGGGTACCAACCTTTTTGAAAATCAACCAAAGACCAAATCAACTTTTTATAGTTTTGGGTTATTGATATAAAAAATCATCTTGTTGCCATCAATTGCAATCGTGTCAGGCTCACTGGCAAGTTGTAAGTTGCCGCTGTGAGTCCTGGTCGTATTATTATTGAAAGTGCGTGTTAAAAATGATTTATTAGTGGCTTTAGGAAGTGAAACATCACGAGGAAACCTGCATACCTGAAAGTTCGCCATGATGTTATAACACCCTTTTAGATAAGATATCAAACACAGTTAATTGTAGTATTCTATAACGAAATGGCAAGGACCAAGCCCTCCCCCTCGTGGTCTTGTGTTCATCTATTCGTACATTACTGCCGTTTTACTGCTACTGTTAGCATTATATAGCATAATATTACAACGTATTACCTAATTATGTGGAAATATCAATCCGTAGTAGGGCTGTGCGTTATGTGAACGTATTAACAATGATATATAGAGATGTAATACTGAACAATAAGAAACAATAACTACACGCGTGCTTTATCTGTACATTTAAGGTGTCATTACATTGAAGCGGTAGAGGAAGAGGTAGCGGAAGCGGTTTTGATTGTATATATGAGGCTCTCGCATTATTTAGTTTCGTTAACTATAAGGGTTCATTAATAATAATGCCTAAGCTTTTGTTATTGATGTCAATTGTAGCTCTCATTCCAGGTTTCCACGCGTGTAAGTCAATCGCATGTAATATTTACCGCACCCGAAATATTTATTCTCGATTTTATCAGGATTTATACTTTTTCATATGAACACCATACGCTTAAAACTTCATCGTGCAACATTCTACCTATTAGTAAAAACTCCATGATTATTTGTGTAGTACCTTTGAAATTATTGCTTTGAGGCAAACTGATGGTCAATTCTTATTATATTTATCAATTCGTATATTTCATTAAAATAAATAGCTAGAAATAAACATTATTTTAAATTATTTAACTCTAGTCTAAACTATGAGCAGTTTTCACTTAATTTACAAATATGAATATAATTAATTATATGTATTGTTTGAATCAATCTAGTATATCAAACATATAATGGCTCTAACATGGATAGAAATAAGAACCAAAAGTCTATCAAATGCGCCTGTTAAGTGCTGAGGACAGTATCAATAAATCTCAGTTGTTACTGACAGTGCATTAACACCGAGTATAAATACAGAATATAAAATGCAAAATTGTTTTCCAATCAAAATAACGTATACGTGCTCTTTATGTAGGAGAACGGCGCAAATTGTCTACTGCCGAGAAACTCGTTGCCAAAACGCTTATCAATTCGAAGCTTTCGCAACTCCGCTCTTGTCAAGTGAACCCGAGCAGTAGCGACGCGCCCTTATCTCGACCTTCCATGTCAGGAGCGGGCGCGGTTCTCACGCCTTCGCTCGTACACAAAGGAGGTTATTCTGTCACCCACGTCGCGTCTGATTGTTGACTTTTTGAACTTTTTTGTTTCTATGGTAACGCCGCGTCAGGTGAATTTTGCAACGCACTCGCGTTTGCGTTGTTTACATACGAGCTGGGAGGACTGCTGAACTGAATTTTGATTCGGCGATGGAATTATTAATGTAATGTTACTTTTACATTATACGATTAAAAAGTGTCGAACGTCTTTCTATCCTTAATACAATATCATTCGTTCAGTGCTGCCCTCTATGACATTCGAGGAAAATAATCAATACGAGTTAGCGCATAGGGATATATTTTTTTAATTTAAGAATATATAATAGATAAATTAAATATGACAGTTATATAACCTTATAATAAGTATGTACTTCCTTTAAACTGTTCTTTTGTATAATTTTGAACTAATAAAAGCATGGTCAATTACAACATTCTGTATAATAAATAATATATTATCTTAAGGAATAAACAAATGGATATCAAGGTTACTTGATTCAAATTGAGAATGTATCCTTGAAGGTTTTATTATGATGTTTGGTTGAAATTGGAAGAATATAAAATTCTTAGTTGAAAAAAACGATATTCATATAGATTATTAAGTAACACGTTGGGTGTCCGATAGTTAATTCTTTATAACACTAGAGACATTGTTTATAGAATAGACATAGAATCGAATATAGGACATGTTCAGCTAATTAATTATCGATTAATTAAAATACAATTTTTAATTAAAAACAGAATTTCACAAGACGGCAAGTGAGTCGCCATATTTGTTAAAGAAAAAAACCTTTAAGTTGACGTAATGTGAATGTTTATTGCAATACATTTAATCACAAGGTTACATCAAAAATATTATTAGCTCCTAATCCGCAGTCACGTTTAATATTAAAAATGGATCAATGAATATAATTTAGTTATATTAAATGTTTTAATAATAATAAATTCAACCACAATTTTTTTGTTGCATTAACCGAATTATTTACCATTATAACGATCTCACAACGGAATTCACTGTGAGTTTGTGATATTACAGAAGAACCAAGATACGGGACCTTTCAGAAACATGTATATTTTATCACCATGCTGCAGTGATAAAGAAGTGTTCAATCATTGTCTGAGGTAAACATGATATGGAAAGACATGATAAGACTCAATCACTGCTAACTGAAGATAGCTTCGCAGTTTCAACGGCTAAATTAATATGCAGTCGGTAGCAAAGAAGCTGTTTTAAATTTTGTCACTCTCAGTTGAGGCCCGATTCCATATCATTCATTTATATAGGCAACCGGCCCCTAAAGTTACATGAATTATCAACTGAGATGTATACTTATAATAAAATGGTAACAAGGTTGAATCTGTGCATGGAATACTTTTTGGAAATTTTAATGTAGAAGACTTTGTTATCGTTGTAGAGGTCAAACCATATTTTTGGCGATTTTTTATCATCCGTACGCGTATTAGACTAAAACTACTGAGCAGATGTCAATGATTATAGCAATATTTATTATCTTATATTATAGGTATTCCAGGATATTTTTTATCCTGGGAAATGGACCTGTTACTGCGATGGTTAAACCTAATAATGTCAGTACAGTAGGACTAACTGACAGTTAATGAGAATGAGTTGTAATACACCTGTAAAATTATTAATCACTTTACTTGGTAATCCAACGATGTGACGCAATGATAATCGAAGCTCACTTGGAAATAGACAGACATTTTGAAATCCTAAACCTGTTCGAATGTACGATGGAAATCGGCAGGCGTACCTACATTGTAGAATATAAATTTGGTCTCTAGGTAATAGACCGATTACTCACGAAGATCAAAGGTAGGGAGTCTTTAAAAAAATATGTTTAAAAAAGAATGTTATGTTATAACATTTGTACTGTATATAATAACATATGTAGTAAGTAGAAAAAATATATGTGTATTAAAAGAAATTGACAAGTATCCACATAAGTGTAATTAAATATTACAAATTAATCTGTCTTTCGTGTTGTTTCTGTTAAACACACTAAATAATTTACTTGCCAATTATGCGCAGAATTAAGTCTCAGTAAATAAGTTTGCTATGGTTTGAAAGACAATGGATACAATGACACTTACAAAATTATTCCTCCATCGTGATTTTCGAAGGTACCTAGCTATACGTCTTACTAAATTCCAATAGCATTAATAAATCTTATTACTAAAATAAGAATTACTAGAATCGATTCATTAATCGCGGTGTTATGAAGTCGGCAAAGAAGTTGTCAACGCCATCAGTACCTAATCTCATTGTAGGAAAAATAAGTTCACAAAATTACATCATTAGTTACTTGTTTCTAGTTGTAACGCGTGTAAGCCGCTTAACGGATACATTAATAAGAGTTACCGAAATATCAGGTGTGTCTTCCTTTAGAAATACACTATTAATTGCAGTAATAAATCTGTGTGTCGGCGTCGTCCGCCACGTTCGAAGTCTAAGTTAACGCGTCATTTGGTTATTTGAGAGGCGATATTCTATCAGTCCAAAACCAAGAAATCATCTCCATCGACAGGAATACTGAGAAATAGACATGAATCAATATAGGTAGGTATTTCGTCTGCCTGTCATTAACACCATAGTCAACAACACCCTTGGCGCCATTTTCTTAAGTATTGTAAGTCTTTATTAGCACAAGTGTTTCTTCATTATCCACACCTTTGGTGTCTTTCAAACTTAAGAAACCATTCCCTATTTGTCTACTATAGTAGTGTGCGTACTATTAACCTTACCCAGTAATGTGTACATATAATGTGTTGAAGAATTTTTTTAGAATAAATATTTTAGTTTAAAATTAATATAATTTAATAAAAGAGATGTTTTTAGGTTAACTGTATTTAATTAAAATTCCTTAAAATCAAAAGTAAATTATTAAAATTTCATTGTTATTTAATAATGGTGGAGTGGAATGGAAAATTGTAATCCACAAAATATTTCCTATATAAATTGCCTTATTTTTATAAAATGGCAGCCAAAATTAAATTACATTTTAACCGGTGAGGATTTGCGTTTGCGAAGACCACAGCCTTAAGAGCGTAACATTCAATGGTAGTAGTACACGGGTGACCGAGAAATAATACGGATTGGTTGCAGCAACGCACCGACCAACCCTAATCCGTGGGAAAGGAGCGTCGTTGCGTTGCGACACGACGGCAGCGCCACCGGCCGGTGACGTCACTAATAACTTCCTCCACAACCTGCCGAGGCACAAACGAGCTTAGATAATGTACAGGGTGTTGTGTTGCGTCGCGTTGCGTTGCAAATCGCCGGATAATCGTTTCGCAAATGTAAAAGTTTACAAAAAAACTTTAACTTTGTGTCGATGGTGCCTAATGAGTAAAATAATATGAGTTAAATACTGGCTTTATGAAATTACGTAGCGTAAAATTGAAATTTTAACTCGAATGCTATTCTTTAAATTTACTATCCATCTTATGTGTCGGTGAGAGTGTGTGAACGTTTACCTGTTATTTGATTTAATTTTCTTAGATGCTATTTTTACGTCATTGAGACAGTTGTAGTAAATATATGGGAGGATTTGATAATGTTAAGTCTCACTGTTATTTTTTAATTAACTAATTATAATATAGTTATATTTATATTACATTATTATTAAGCGAATCAGCTTTTAACCCTGTACAAAGCTCAGGTTCGACCATGTGTTGAGTACTGTTGTCATATTTGGGCTGGTGCTGCCAAATGTCATCTATCAGCGTTAGACTCGATGGAGAGGCGTGCAAAGAGGCTCATTGGTGACCCAAATCTGGTTGAAACTGCAAAATCTGCAATGCCTTGAGCACAGGCACAGGGCTACCAGCTTTTTGGTCTTCTTTAGAATTTGTTTTTAATTAAATGCAATACTGCTTTAGGGTTTTGGTGCGATAATGGTGCTGAAATGGTAAAAAAGTGGGATTGTCACTGCGCGTTCCATTTTTAAATTTAAATAAAAGAACAATTATCAGGCGTTCTTAAGTATATGACCAGCCAGCAAGTATGATACTAGAGACAGTTGTTAAGTCTAGCTGGAGCATTTTTTCCCTAATTGATACCCAAATTAAATTATTTGTATAAATTAATATATAAATAATTTGCAAACATTTTACAATAAAACAGAAATTGAAAAGTAATGTTTACTATAAGTTAAATAGTTTGTTTTAAAAATCTTTGTTTATTATCTAAGCGTTCTTAAGTAATAAGTATGTCCATAACTATATATATTGTATTTGTTGTGCTCAAGAAATATATATTCTATTGTTTTATAACGCAATTTCCATACAAGTTAAAATTATTAGCGATATATTTTGTATCTACAACAAATCCCCTTCGCAGCGTTCAACGATATATTTGCATGCTATATAAAAAATGGATGAACTTATATTTGTATAAGTCAAGACTTCAAATTATATTAGACGATTACTTGATAATTACCGTCATTACAACGTAGCGGCTTAACAAGATCGCACATGTCATGAGTTGCGACAACTATGGCGCATTCAACGCACACACGAAAACGAAACTGATTATTATATATCAATTAAATTATGATTAAATTCACAAAATCGTAGCCAGCATCCAAAAGTATTGTTGCTCGTTTTGATTCCGCGTCTTATAAAGATGTCATGTTTACTTTATACTTTTAAGCCAAGACAGTGAATTACAGTCTTGTAGGTAAAAACCACATGAAAATTCGTATAGTGATAGACAGCCACGAGTGTTTTGTACCACGTAAGGATGGGCTAGGCTGTAGAATGCTATGGCGTGTATGGAAATTGAAGTGAAAGGCGTCGGTCGTGCCCACTAGACGACGAGTCAACCATCTCCCGTCGAGGTACCCATCGCCGGTTGACGTGTGAAGTAATGGTGTCAGGTTTTCCACGAATGGCACCGAGATTCATACTATATAACGTAAGCCCAATCGGAAGTGGAAAATGTTAAACATAAATAATTGTTGTTACGGTAGAAGGGAACGGTTAAGTTTAATCGGTTATCTATCTGATTACAATAATTTATACTAAACAGTTTACTTATTTTCATAAGTGTCACT
Source organism: Megathymus violae (assembly GCA_003671415.1). Taxonomy (NCBI): domain Eukaryota; kingdom Metazoa; phylum Arthropoda; class Insecta; order Lepidoptera; family Hesperiidae; genus Megathymus; species Megathymus violae. Next base: position 7,467,151 of record PDGT01000012.1, on the reverse strand, counting down.
GAATCTATACATATACATATGGAATTTCGAATCCGGATACGGATATGGATATATGAATAATATTTTACCGGTTTCGGTTTCGGTTACGGTTACGGATATATTTTATTTCGGATTATCCGATTGTTTCGGGTTTCGGATAATTTCGGTTACGGATATTAGATATAATGTATTTACAAGGTAATACTTTGACTTTCTGTGTAAGTAATATATTATTTGGTATGGTAATAATGGAAAAAATAATAAAACCAACCAGCGAAATCCTGTCATGACGTGTTGCATTTAGTATTACCCTATCCGAAATTATTCGAAACTTTTTTTCGAAAATTCGAAACGTTCCGGTTATACTTTTATTTCGGATATCCGATAGTTTCGGTTACGGTTACGGAGCTCCGTAACATCCATGTTACAGATGTTGATAGATTGCAGTGATCATTAATCACCAGTCCACGTACCTCTTGTACCTTTATATGACAAAACTTTTTTTTTTGTAAATTACGGCCGAACAATCGATCACGCTAGACATCAAATTCAAAATCATTCAATCATATAGGTCTTCAGTAAATACACTTATGAACGTCATATTTTTGGTTCTACCACCGTTTCGAAAAGGTGCCTTAACCATGAGGAGAAGAAACGGCGAAAGAAACTCCTCAGCACATCTTTTAAACAACATATGGTAATTACAAAAGTTTAAACCTGTGCGGAACTGGTTTCGACACTAATTTTGTTCAGGCATCCTTGTCATTTATGTACTCATCTATACTATAATATGCTTTGCCTATAAGATGTGTTTTAATGCGACGCTTAAAAGTTCCAATGGGCAACTCACGTAACAACTTAGGAATCCAATTGTAAAAACGATTATTGTAATCAGATGGTCAGGGGTCAATGTCGACGACCGGCCGTAACGCTAAAGACGTGATAGACAGACACAGATCATTCTACTAGAAGGATGGTAGCTAGCCACCTTAGTAAGGTGGCACTCATACAGCAACGTATGAGTACTATTGAGATTTAGTTGATCTGAACGAACAGCGCGTACTCTCTTAGTGCTCTGCTGGAAACCTCCTCTGAGTTTAACATCTTTGTGGATGGATGGATATATGTCGTGAAGGATGCCTAAAGTTCAGGAGGATCCATTTTTTTCGGCCGGATCGAACAATTGTCTAACTTAGTAAATATTACGAAAAATAAGCAGTTACGTGATAACCATTTCAAACACACTCTAGATAATTTATTTATAGTATATGTAATAGATTCTAGATTCTTTCAGTTGAACAAAAAATATGATAATTAATGAAACGTTAGTGTTAACATTTTGTAATTCATTAGTATTTTCAAAACGATTTATACAATTTTTTCCATTCTTGGAACATCTTTTTAAAAAAGAAAAGTAACAAACTAAAATTAATAAATAAATAATTCCAATTAAATAAAATAAATGAATAAATAGAGCTCAGCATTCTCTAACAGTGGAGTGAAGGAAGGTCTAGGTGACATTATTAAACTATTAAACACCTACATACTTGTTACCTGTCAAACCGTATTGCAGTCGAAAATATGATTTAATATATTCCAAATTTCTGTACCTACTCATTTTGCAATTAAATGCTTGCATTACTTTATGAAGTGTTGCAGCAATTTGTTTTCACACACACACACACACACACACACACAATAAGGTGGTTCAGATATTCAGGCGAGTTGTAACCACGAGAGTCGTGCGTCAACCCAATTATCGATACAGCCGAGTGAACGACGGGTTGAACCGTGACCACGGAGAGTGGCAAGTATTGACTTAACAGTAAATAACTCTTAAACTAAAAGTGTACAGAATAATTAAGCGTGTTCCGGACTGTTTCAAAAGTTCTTAGCTTCTGCTCTCGATTTCGATAAGGTTCAACCATTACTATCTAACGTTAACAATCGCTATAGAGGGCATAACGTGTTTCGAAACTTTATAGCGCTCAATAAATCGATTAATTCAGTCGATAAATACGATTCGTGTAAGGAGTAGGATACGAATTTTGAAGTTTGTGCATGTGCGGAGAGTAATCTCCGGAACGACGGCACCTACACGAGAAATTGTTTTATCATTTGAAAGGCACATTATTTTGGATGGATTGGAGGCTGTATATCTTGATATATATAATCGTTCAACGCGAACGAGGTCGGGACGTGTCGGCAATAAAGTATAAAATAATTAACTCCTAAGTTGTTAATCATGCTTACCAATTTAACGGATTAAGTGGTGAATTACTGCTCAATAGAAGTGTGAAACTGTAATGTAATTGAATGAGAACAAAACCTTAACGTTACGACACACTCGCGTGACCTTGACAGTCTGTCGCTAGGGTTGGCACACGATTGATTTTTGGAAAATACTTTTAAAACTTTATAATTCTTAGCTTCTTCAATGCAACGTAAGTTTTAGTAGATTGGGCATAATGTTTTTAGTGATCACCGAACATAATAATGGCCTTGATATATACTGATCGTTTTTGAAGTGAACTACTAAAGCTCTTGGATTCCTGTGACAATTTGACGGCAGTAAATTGCATAATATCAACGTTTGTTATTTCCGACAGATATTTACTTAAAATATCAAATCAGAATTTATCAAAAAAACTTTACGATTATGATATCATGATAATTAACTTGCAAAAAATATTTAATTACTACTTACATGTTTTTCTATTTTCAGCAACAGTTAACAGTCATTTATCGGTCACCGTTTATACATTATGTCCATATATATATAATGAAATACTATAAAATATATTTTATCGTGATCATGAAATAAAATAATTAACAAAAAAAATTATGTATATTACAAGTGTAACACGAAATTATTTCGTACATAAAATAGAGCAAAGTAAAAGTGGCAACCCTATTTACAGCTTAAAGAGAATGACTAACCGCCATACTTTAACGACCTTACATATTTTTGTGAGCACATTTCGTAACATCAGATTATCTAACAAATATCAAATAATAGGGCAAAAATAATTTATGGTCCGCTCTTGCTCAATTGTGACGCATTTAGCCAAGTTTTTGCACGGGATTTTTTATGTCACTAACAACTATTCGTACTAGCTTTGTTCTTATATTTTATATTCTGATGATAATCACCATAATAGCTCACGTAACCTAACGTACTACATTGTAATTCAAAATGTTCTTATTAGGGGTTAGGTCATGTTTGTAAAAAGTAAATTTGATCGAAAGGCGCTTCTTCCGCAGCGTCTTGGAAAGGAATGATTTCGATTGGTATTTTTCCACGTCGACAGATAATCTTTTAATTATTTTACTAAATCAAATTAGCGTCGGTGCCAAATGGTATACTGTCAAACGCTTGCCAAATGTTTTCACTGCTATAAGCAACACGCGAGGGTTCTTGCCTAGTCCTAACAACGCGTCCGCGCTCTAAGCTCTATGCTCCTTTACAGTTATTTTATTAGTAAAATCAGCGTAAAGTGATGCAGTTTTCATCGTCAGAATGTGCGGTGGCAGCGTTCGAGTAGGTTTTAGAGGAGATGTCTGAGGTGACTGCAAAACTGTTTCACAAATTAGTATATAGGTACCCCCGAAACCTTAAATAGACGAGTGAAGAGTTCTTTGAAAATAATCAATAAGTAAAACTGTAACCACAATTTATTTGCCGCGTTATTATGTGCCGCCATACAAAGCTCAAACTTTATTTGTATTGTTTGCTACAGTAATGACCAGTGGTGACATTAATAAAATACCAAATTACAAAAAACGTAAACTGCTGAGGTTATTATTAACATATTACGTTATTGTTTTTACCATTAAAAAAATAATAGCATAAAATATGAAAATGATACTAAGGTGGATGTGGAAGGATTGATGTAAGAAAATGATCCGAGGCGGAGGGCTGTAAGAATCATCTCCCCTCCAGTATCATCCACATCGACATGTAAATTTTCAAAATTTTTAAGAAAATCTTTAAAGGAAATTTCTTAAGTGTTTTGTGCAATAGATTCTAATTTAGGTACTGGAAAAATTTTAGTATCAATATCACCCAACCGCAGGCGCCAAAAGTATCAAAACATGTACTCTCACACACCTGACACAGAACTAAGTGGCTGTTGTCCTCAATTACAATTAGATCGCTGATTTGTTGACAGCTGTTTTGATGCCCTACATTTGCATGGTGAAATCCGTGCTTAAGGCACTGGCGTCATTGGGAAAATAATGTGCGGTCACCATTTCCTTTTCGCAAAGTGCTTTGACAAGTTTAAACTTCCAGTGTTGTAATCGCGACGGCGTCCGTTAGCGTATTATTCGTGAGCATGTCCAGCGAAATGATCTCACGAACAGCCAGCTCTGAAGTTCGTCAGGTTAATTGTGTCGTGATTAAGAAACGTTTGTGAAATGGGAGTTCTTATTAAATACTGATATTTCGTTGATACAAGCGGATATTTCATAAGAGACAATATTAGTCTATCTGTCTTAGTGACAGATCACCCGAGTCGAGCGGTGCGTGAATAGAGTTTGGCGATAATGAAAATTATGGATTAGGATTAAGATTTCCTGGTCAACTGACAGTGCACAGACACAATAAACATATCACATGCGGCCAAAACTGGTATTCAAAAGGTTTTGCTGGTATTCAAAAGGAATATAGCGTAAACGTAGGTCTTCTTAAATTGAACTAGACTTTGTGTTGCGTGTGGTATACATACACAATATAAGCACCGAAGATACGAGAGCAAAAATTTTACTGTCACATTAATGTCTGTGCTGGTCGAGAACCATACCCGAGCTCGCTAAGTAGGCAGGAGAGTAGGCAGCACTAGTAATTAGGCTCAATCAATTACGACACCATAGCCCAGTTGGTAGTGACTCCGCCTGTCGAGCGAAGAGTCCCGGGTTCGATTCCCGGCCGGGACAGACATTTATGTTACAGATAAATGTTTGTTCTTGGGTCATGGGTGTTTCTAATGTCATATTTGTGTATGTCCATGCCACCTGCAACACAGGGAATCCTAGTGCGGGAGTGTAAGTGTGAAAAGGTTATTTATTTATATTTATTTATTTAATGCGAAGCCATCTAATTCATAAAACGTTTTCATTGTTACCAGGTACACAACAAAGGGTTGAAGTTCGGTATCTACGAAGACTACGGGAACTTCACCTGCGCAGGATATCCAGGAGTAGTCGGACATTTGGCTGAAGGTAAATTACCATCTGAAAACATAACCTCTATCTTTCCATACTTACTATAAGACCTTGAAATGACTACTACCTCTTTGCATGACGAATGTTTTAAGTACTTTAGTTTTTTCTCTCCTCCGACTTGCATCTATTTGAAGCTGGATCTTTTTGCACATTTTAGCTACCTTAATAAGGTAATCCTCCCATTTAACCACAACTATATATAATAACTTCATCTGAAGACAGAATTTGAAAGTCTTTCATAATGGCCGGTAAAATTATCTGTCAAACAATCAAATTCTGAGTCTATTCTTCAAATGAAGTTTTTTTTTTAAATACTAATAAATATATGACTACTATATAACTGGTTAGTAGAGGTAACCAACGTTACTACAATAATAGTTAAGGTTGATTACTTAGAACCGTTAAAGAGTGCCATTTCGCAAAACTGGGTGTCGCAAGAGGCGACAGTAGCCGGTCCGCTTGGTGGTAGTGTTTTGCGTAAGGATTATAATCACCAATATTATTATTAAGTCATTAATATTATTACGTGTATTATTATCTTTCCGTTAAGCCTGGCATGGTTAGCTACCACCCTCCTGCTCGAGTCAGCCGCCAAACGACTCGTCATGTTCCGGCTGGGGGCTCGAGAGCCAGCGCTTCTCTTTTTTTTTCATTGGCCGGCATCGCATCAGCTATCCATTTGATGTCACTAATGTCTATGGCGATGATGATCGCTTACATGAGTTCGCTCGTTTGTCGGTTATTTACATAAAAAAATAAATTTGAGTTCTATTTGGGTCTTAGTTCACCTTGCTATTACAAAAAGCCATGAAATTACACCACATTATGTATTTAAATTACAAATTACTAATGTGTCGAGTACCTATACATCGATATATACAATACACAAATAAGGCCAAGTACTAATAAATAATGCGTTAGAAATTCAATGTGGCAACACTATATGACCTAACCGTGTACACTTACGGGGACGCCAACATTTTAAATTCCACCGACGCCACCCAATGGAAAAAGTGTTCCAATATCGATCGCTCGTTCATTATACGGGGTTATGTAAAGACTGTGTAGAATGAAGAAGCGCAGTGGAACGTGCGGAAGCGAATTTCATAATTTAAATGCCGTTGCATGCAGTGTAATCATGGCCTAACGTGGATTTTAATATGCGTGTTAGTTTTTAGAAGCCGACTGGTTTGACCACGATTTTTTTCTCATAATTGAGAAGGCCTGATACGTCATTGAACTAACTAACCAACAAGCATAGGTTAGGGTCTCACAAACACTTTGTTGGTTTAGCCCCTCGTGTTACGGATGCCAAGGTGAGCTGTTTGTTTTGTCGGCTATTAACATAAAAGACTTTGGATGACCGCTAGTAACTTTAGTTTTTTTATACTTTTGAGACCACGTTAAGGGTCAAGAGACCCTGGTTCCAACTAACAATTTCAATTTCATAAACGTTAACGATCTATCTAACGACAGCATTCACGAAAGCGTATTCAGGGACTTCAAGCGGCATAAAAAACATTGAAAGTTTACGTAAGCGTCCTTACTCCTTCATCAATCCACATCGGAGTAACAAGCTAAATTACGAGCTAGATCTCCTCGATTACGATGAGAACCAAAAAGTTATTTTAACCCTTTGAATTTGCTCTCGCTAAATTGGAAACTCTTCGCTAAACAAACATAGTCCCTGTCAACTGAGCTCGAGAATGTGTGTTAATATACTACGTAACCCCGTGCGTCTTTTCGGTCTACAACGGCGTCTACCTGTCATCTCTTGCCAATAATTAATTAAGCCAATTTCCTGTTCGTATTAATTGGCTAAAACCTATTATATTATTATCAAATAGCCATTTCGCTTCCAACGGATTCATGTACGTTTGTACACGAAAAAAGAATTTAACAAGTTCATTTCAGGAAAGAATTTAACAAAAAGTGGGTTGTACGCAATCACGCGGGTTCGCATCATTGCATGTGGCGACTAATTGGGTATCTATTACATACATAATTGGATGAGTTTTACAACGTCCGGGAATGGCTAAGCTGTATGCGTATTGCAAGGGTATAACTATAGTATGATTGCTTTTACAATAAGAATCTACCAATCGCTAGTTCAAATGGTGATGGTTCCCCACCAGTCGCTTTCCATCCTTTCTCGCCAACGCGATAGAGCATCCGTGGAAGCTATTCCTCCGATTTTAATTTCGTATACTGTGAATAGCATGATATACACAATAAAACATAACGAAAGTGAGCGACGGGTTAAAATATAAACATTTACGTATTTGTGTCGCATAATTATCAGCCGAGAATCAAACGTGGAACTCTTCGCTCGTAAGACATGGTCACTGGATTGTCTGACTGCAATAACAGTACTTTTGATAACATCGCAGCCCAGTTGATTTTGGCCCTACTTTCCAATCGAGGAGTTCCGTGTTTGATTGCCGACCTGTACAGATATTTCCGTGACGGACAAAAGTTTGTCGTCGGGTCATGGGTAACTGTGACGTCTTGTTTGTGTATGCCCATGCCACCGGCAAATACAAGGAGTCCTAGTGCGCGGCAGTGTGTAGACGAATGTTTATTTATATCACATGCATTTCATGCCTCTTTCTGGGCTATATATCCTAACGTTAAACGAGCCGAGTAGATAAGTTATCTTCTATCAACCTTCCCTTGTTAGTAAACAAGGGCTTTGATACGATTCAAATATCTGTTCTGTTATTACTGTATTTATATTGCCTTCATTACGTTAAATAAATTTAAAATTCAATTATGTATTAATATAATAGTTATATACAAATACACATGTAATGATCAGCACATGCCCCGCGTGGCAGTCTATGGCTTTAATCCTTCTCATTATGAGAATAGAACAGCAGAAACACGATAGTAGTTCGTGCAGGATTGAAATCTCTTTTTATCAGAGGTTTTAATCTTTAAATACCACTAAAATCAGTAAGTGTATCTAGGAGGATACGAACCTGCAGTGCCCGTATAGAAGGCTGAATTTTAATACCACTAGGTCGTTATTACTTTATACCACACACTTCTTCATTATAATCACGCCCTTGCTGCTTCCAGACGCCGCCACCTTCGCGTCCTGGGGTGTGGACTACGTCAAGTTGGACGGCTGCTACGCGTTGCCGGCGGACATGGACCGCGGATATCCTGACTTCGGCAGACAGCTGAATCTCACCGGCAAGCAGATGGTTTACTCTTGCAGCTGGCCCGTCTACCAGATATATGCTGGCATGCAAGTGAGTTTAAAAAACCAAGGAAGAAGAAAGAGTTTTCCCAATGTTTTAACAGCAAAAAGAACAGTTTTCGTGTTCCGGCTGGGGGCTTGAGAGCCAGTACTTTCTTTCTTACCTTCTTGTCGTTTCCTGGCCGACAATGCATCGGTGATACCTTTGGTCTTGCTGATGTCCATGGGGGACGGTGACCACTTACCATCAGGTGGCTCGTCTGCACATTTGTCGGCTATTAACATTTAAAAAAAACTGTCTAATTTGCAGCAGGTCGTCTATCAGGCATACGTTAGTAAACAGGAAGGTTCTTGCAAGAAAGGTAGAAGAAATTTTGAAACTAAAACAAGCACTCACAAACACTCTGACGCAGTAGGTTTACCTTGGGTGGTAAGGATAAATAAGACTAAAAAACATTTATTTAGTCATATAAATAGTGTTGCCAGAAATCAAACCTAGAAGCTTTTATTTGGCAGGTGAGTTACTATCAATGGAGGTCGTCTATAAATTAATAATTTGCACAGCACCCGGATCTTCTTATACTTCTTCCTCCTCTTCTCGTCTGAGCCGTTGATATGTTTGATGTGATTCTTTTCGTAGACGTCTTGAGCCAGGACAAGGATAAAATCCACTTCCGCAATGTTAAATTTTCGACTACTACTATCTGGAACCCATTTTTATATAGTCTGTCTCTACGTCTCGCTCCGGCTTTAAACTTTACACCATATTCGTAGCTCTCATTCGAAAACTGCTCAAAACCTTGAGAATGTATTTCGAAAGCGGGTAAGTTACGCTTGACATATTCATGCCAACAAAAGCTATAACTGTAGCTCAGGTCCTGCCCTGCGAGGTAAGGGTCTTATATTAATTGCCAATCGGAACTACAATTTTGTGACAAATAAACCTGAAGTTATGATCTCAGGTTTTCGTTGTTTGTAATTGAGATCAATTGTGTGTGGCTACGAATATGTCTTCCATTTTTTTATGTCAGTTATGTTTGATTTATTACTTGCTGTTATCCGCGAGTGCGTTCACGTTTTAGTTTTAGGAACGATATTTTAATTATAAATATTAGTTTGATGTAACTCAGATGGAAGCTTAAAAATTGGAAAAATATGAACAGTCATCGGCAGAAATTGTCACACATAAGCTTCAATATATAATATTATGTCTATAGAAGTGATCAGTGAACGAGTGAGTGAGTCAGTTCTGTATCATCACACAGATTTCCGCAAACCCTGTACTGTGTAAGGAATGCGTTTCCATTACTTTACATGGCGAATGCCTGGCAAGCGTAAACCGTGTAATTTCCGTGCAAAAGTATGGTTCTAACGATTGTGTTAGTGTTTTGTAACGTTTTCAGAACGATTAGTTATTTTGAACACGGCGATCGATATTTAACAATTGATATTTACCTTAAAATGTTGCATAATTTTTAATCCTCATAACTGAAGACATTGTTACGAATTTATTAATTAATTAAAGTCGATAAAGTTACTATATTTAGAACTTTATATTACATCCTTACACACATATCCATGGACATCTTTTTTCATCGTCGTGTATATATAATTATATAAATGATATATATATAATAAAACAGCGTAATGTTAGCCCCAATACATCGTGCCCTGCGTTAGTTACATCATGCATGGAAGATGTTAAATAACGTTTATGTAACCGTTACGTTCCGCGGCGAGTAACGCAAATGTTTATTAAATTTGACTGTAATTACTATTATTGTTATCCGACAATGTAATAGAAGTAACATTGTTATTGATATTGAAGTAGCATGTGTGCGGTATGTTATATATTACGCCCATCGTTCAACATCACAACCTAACTGTTCCATTGCGTCTTCAGAGACAATTATATGGCTTAAGGATCATAGTCCTAATACTGATCAACTTTGGAATATTAGAGATGAGTTGATAATTTAATCCCGCGCCTCCTTTGTAAAAAACCGTTCAATACCATTATACTAATATGGCTAATTCTTAGAGTTTATATATCACTATCACTCATCCAACGTTCACTTCCTAAAATCCATTGCGGAAGTAACAAAGATTTGGATGAAACAGTGAAGATGTGCAAAATAGTAACATTACAGTTACAGAACCAAGTATGACGGTTCAAAAATTGTGAAAGAAGGGAAAGATCAAGGAAATTGAGGTGTCAAGTAATCAATGCAGCCCGCATACAGCTTTTATTCCACTCGCAGGTATCCCTCTGCATCTCTGCATTGTTTGACAACTGTTTTCTGATGAACTAAGCGGAGGACGACAGTTCATTATGCAACTCAAAAAAGAAAGCGCTCAAGAAGTTTTGCCACTGGCGACCACCTATCTAACTCCCAGTCTCATCGCAGTCGCTGAACTCAGTAGCCCACCGATGTGAGTCAGCACAGCAGTCGAGATATGAGTAAATTCCTGTCAAACTATAAGCGCTCGAGTTATATACTCTGCAACATTTACGATCAACTGATCATTTAACCATCTCCTTCTCTAGCCCAACTTCACATCGATTATCGAGCACTGCAACCTGTGGCGCAACTTTGACGATATCCAGGACTCGTGGGCGTCCGTCGAGTCTATCATAGACTATTACGGAAACCATCAGGACGTCATCGTTCCCAACGCCGGCCCGGGGCATTGGAATGACCCGGATATGGTAAGTTCAACTGTTCCGTTATAACCAAACATTGTAATGAAAGATGCACTGACCTCTGATAGGTAAGTTAATTGAAATTTCGCCAAAAGTGAAGAGAAGAGTCTACTCAAGCCATCTTAATACCAAAAACCGTCATCAATCAATATCTCTTTGCTGGATTCAGACCACCTGTCATAATTGAATGGCAAAGCCCAGCAGGCCTTGTGTATTAGTAGATTATACATATTATGATCAGTATGACCAGCATGTTAAAGTTTATTATATGCTCTACTGGTGTCGCCAATGTATTTTCTTACTCTAATATTATAAACAAAGCAATGTGACTCTTAGCTGAAATTATCTACTTCAATGCATACAAATGGCGGATAATTTATCAGCGTTGTAACAATTGGTTTAAAAAAAAATAAGGCAAGTGATAATTGTATAAGATGGAGAAATTAAATGTATTTTCCATCCCCTACAAGAAGTTACGTCTTTGGTATTAACTAATTGCAAAAATGACTAATTATAACAATGTTGGTTTGGTAGCGTAAAATTGATATGAAATATCGATAATATGCCATTTGGGTCGCTATTACTCTGCTCAAATCATCAATCGTGTTCCAGCTCATCATAGGCAACTTTGGGCTCTCTTACGAGCAGAGTAAGACGCAGTTCGCGATCTGGGCGATATTGGCAGCACCGTTGCTCATGAGTGTAGACTTGCGCACCATCCGGCCGGAGTACAAGGCGATACTACAGAACAGGAAGATCATCGAGGTCGACCAGGATCCGCTCGGTATCCAGGGCAGAAGAATATACAAAGCAAGTATTAATGTAATGGGAAATGTAACACCCATCAGGGTTTTTCCGAGGACGTGTGATTGATCAGGATAAGCAACTGCTAGTGCAGTCAGTAGTTGGATCGGTGACGGATGGTAATATTTTTTTTGTGCCGTGGTTCGGATGTCGCGCGTTTCTGGTATACGGATATCCATGGGTGCCCATGACCATTCACTATACGTCGCTCGTTTACTGGCTTACAAAATAAAGATGTTCCACTAATATGGCAAAATGAAAAAGTGATTTATTCAACAGTAAATTACTCCAAGCTTTCTTAACACGTAATTTGGTTGTAAACTAAATTTAAATGTTGTATAAATTCTATAAGGAATGCAAATCCGTTCCAGAAATAAAAATTCAATTGAGTTCATAATTTTTATTAATATATATGTCATGGACAGATAACTGTGTAATTGTTTATTATTATTTTTTTATATTTATCATATAGTGTACACGAACCTAGTTAAGTTTTAATTACACAATCGTTTAAGAATTGCAGTAATTATGTACCTATTGCTTACTCCAAAATGATTTTGTTTTTCAGCAAAACTTAGATTTGATCACGACAGACAAGTTTAGTGTGCACACGAAATAGTATTAAAATATTCTAAAGACACATATAAATGTACATAAGACATATACACGTACACAAGAATTTTATATATTAAAATATATTTTTTGTTGTTTAATTCGTAAAAAAATTCATTCATTCTAATTCTAATTAGTACTAAATGCTTCAATGCTCCAATTTAACAGCACCGCGGCATCGAGATCTGGTCACGCCCCATCGTGCCGATCCAGGGGGCCTACTACTCGTACGCGGTGGCGTTCGTGAACAGGAGAACGGACGGCACCCCGTCGGACGTGGCCGTCACCCTCCGCGAGCTGGGGCTCAACAACCCGGCCGGGTACAGGGTGGAGGTAACCTATATTTTATACAAGTAGAATGTTCATAGCTCTTCACTAACACTTGACCAGCGCCGTGGAGTACACTTCGGGTCTTCGCTTGGGTTGAAGGAAAGATAAAAATACAACATATAACCAGCTAAATGTTTGTACAGTTTGACGACACAGAAATTAAATTCGCGAATGAAGATATCACTCGGTCAGAACTATAAACGTACTTACGTGTTAAGTGAGCGTTACTTTTATTACTTAAGTTACATATATACGTATCGCTACCACTGAGAAGTTCTCCTGTTTCGTTTAAAACTACTTCATACTTCATAACTAACCCTCAACGTGAGCGATTAAGACCATAGGTACCCGTGATCGAACACGCTGCGCGAGTACTCGATTGACGTACTTCGACTTTGTTAACGTCGGGGAGTACTCTCAGGCAGGCAGGTTGTAAAAATTAAAAGTGCGTGCGGATTATGACCTGTCGTTGCTTGAAAATTACTTTTGATCAATAACTTTTCAACATTGTTTGTTCGCAGGATCTGTACGAGGACGTAGACTACGGCGTGCTGTCGTCGCAGACCAAGATCAAAGTTAAAGTGAACCCCTCAGGTAGAAAGTGTCGTACTTTATAAGTATCCATGGGTGCGGTATTGTATATATTACTATTTATATGCTTAAGCACGAAAACCAACAATTATTTTTTAAACACACAGGTACTCTCTGAATGCCTATAATCACAGACTAATTACATTTACTAAATGACTTTAATTTTTAGTACAAGATCTTGTCGATAGATGGCACATGGTAAGATAAAACTAGCAGACCAATTAGTGTATGCATAAATAACTAGATGGCGTTAGTTGAGTTTTCTAATATCGACTTATTACATATTGTAGACTAAATGCATATTTGATAAATATATATAAATGCGTCTCAAAATGTTAAAGGGCATTTAATAAATCAGTATATGGATGTCGTTATAACATAGAATAGTATTAAATCTTATGGTGGTAAACCTCATCGTTTGCCTCTGACGTTACGCAGCAAGTCGAGCGATGTTAGACTATTTCGAAATATTCTTGGGGATAATCCAAGCGGATATTTCAAGACGCAAAATAGGCTATTTGTGGAATCGGTCAAGGTTTTGAACAAGTTACATACCTATCACCAAATATCATAGTTACCGAATCGATCCCTGTTTGTACCTATGGTTTGTACATACATAAATATTTATGCTAACAAGAAAGCTTTGTCTTTTATATAACTTTGATTTCTGGCTGGTGTTAGTCAGCTTAGCTTATTTATATATTTAAGCTTAATAGGTAGTCTGAAGGGGTATTGTATTTCTATGATAATATTAAATAAGATAAATTTTTTCTTTGTATAGAAAGTAAGTCGTCGTAAATTTGCAACCATGCGCAATTGATATAAAATAATTGTCTAAGTTCTGTCTATTTATGTATATTTTCTCATTTATCGAACATATTATATTCATTTAATTTATGTTCTAAACAGGTGTGGTGATCCTCCGCGCCGACGCTCAGCCATCGTTCGCCTACAATGCAATCCCCACACGGACTCCGTACGCGCCACTAAACGACGTGTTCAGACTGAGTAAGAAATGAGCAGCGCCATCTATGTCAGTCAACCATTTGGATCTACAAGTACAATAATCTCCGCGTTGCGTGGTCAGTCCGCTTGGTGGCGCTAGTTGTACAGTATAATATAATAATTTAAGATTGTGATCGATAACTTGCGCGACTAAGGAGTCGCGTTGTGAACTACAGTGTAGCTTAGTTAATGAAATTATATTTTGTTTAAGCTTTATTCACTGATCTATATAATATAATTACCCTGCACTCGTTGTATTGTACCAATTAGTCATCTTTTATGGAGATTTCATGCGCTATCAATGCTACCTAGCGTGATGAAATACGAGTTAAATATCGATTAATAGACGTAGTACTTTTTTTTATCTCATTTTGACTGCGCTTGCGTATTTGTTTCATAAAATGACTCCCAAATATCACAGATGTGCTGTAGACAACTGCTTCGACCGTAGATAATTAAAAAAGCCACATTTTTTCTATAAATTGGTATTTTAAAACACATTAAGTACGTTTAGTTCCGATTACCGCGAACCGTACAAATTAATATTTCTTATATAGTTGCGATGAAATTTTAACTACTGTCTTTGGGATGCGTAATAAATAAAAAAGTCGAATTGTTCAAAGTAAATTTAAGGCTAAAATGGCTATACTGACTGTAACATAGGATGAAATATCTCTCTCTCTCTGTGTTAAGCCCATGACATTTTAAATGCTCTCTTTTGTGTACAAATGAAAAGAAATATTATAAAATAAGATTAAAATATAGATTACCTTGTTTGTGGCAACGGAATAATCGGTATCATTATATTTATGATCACTTGTCGTCTGTCACACTATTTAAATGAAAGATGACAAACAATCACAAAAATATAATCATTATCATCATAATCTCAGCCGGACAACGCCCAATGCTGGGCATAGGCCTCCCCCAAGGATCTCCACGACGATCGGTCCTGCGCTATATAATCATTATATTAGATATAAATTATATTATAGAGATCAGTGGCTTTATAACACAAGTTTCATATATATATATATACACTATTTATAATAACCTCAGTTTCGACAACGGTGAATCATTCAACAAGATGTTCGCGACAGCACCGTCTGAACACTCAGTCTCGCGAGATTTTTTAGATTTAATTACTGAGATTCAAACTGATTGTATTTTGTCCATGATGGTTATTTCCATTGCGATTACAGACACGTCTAATATTTTGAAACTGGTCGTTGGCGGGGCTGAAGGGCGAGTTCGACAGTAGGTTCGCATTATTATTATATGGAACGTACTGATATTAGCGACTACACAATAAATAGAACAGACATTGAACGTAAATCATAACCTCAACAATTTTTGTCATTTGTCAGCAACGCATTTTAAGAAATAGTAGTTACCTATGACGGGTTACTTTGCGTGAAATCAATTGTTATTAGACGAATTATAATTTCCTGTGCAGCAATCCGCTAGCAAAATTATGTATGGCAGTATATAATCTGCTTGTATACATGAGTAGCACCTCCCATGTGTGGAAACTTGCACTTACGATAAATAAAAGTATACACCTACGTACGTACCGTCACCGACACGGCCGGGACGGACCGTCGCCGGGATGAGTTATTCGTTGTTCGCACAGTCAATTAGATATATTTCTTAATTCTTCGTCTATAACATTAATAAGTATTGTCCAAGTCTCTCTAGACAGTATGCTATGCAAAGGTACGGCTATAAATTCAGACCAATCCGTCGAACTGTAATGTCGTTTTCGGCAGTTTTAAAACGTTCATTCATTGTAATTATCAAATGTCGACATGGATTCAGGAAGCTGTAATGAATTAAAATCGGTTTAAAAAAATCGCACCTATTTTTTTTTAACTTTAATAAACGGAGCCTACTTACAATTTACATTACTTTACCGACATAATTACGTCACACGCAAATGTGTTTAAGGCGTATCCGTTTCACTAGTGTCGTGACGTCGTCTCGCGCTGCTTCTTCTCAGTGGTGCCAGGGGACAAGCGACACCAACGTTTGAGTTCCAGGAGTCTCATTTTCCAGGAATCACACCGGAACCGACTTGTTTAATTAAGTAACTTTATTATGTCAATAGTCAATACACAAGTAGAAATCTAGAAATATCAACTCATGGTGGATGGCCATCGGCGGACATAGACGCCCGCAACTGATGCGTTGTCGACCAAAGAAAGGCAATAACGACCCAGCGACCGGAATTTATAAAAACAGTCAACGAATAGTTCTAGGAGGGCGGTCACTAGCCAGCCTGGCGACCGGTTTGATAAAAGATCCTATTCGAAATTTAATGCTATTTATGACAATTTGAGCTCGCTTTAATGTGAAGGTTCTTAATATGAGTTCATATAAAATAAAGCTTCACTGTAATTGTATTTAATGTAATTTTTATAACAATTTACATAGATAACTACTTGTATTATTTACGTTTCAATTATAATAATTATTGCTTTAAACTATTATTAATCTCAGACACGAAGCCCCGCTGATAGATCATTTTTGATTCTAAAATGTTAACTTTGGAAAATGTCACCACGAGGTATGTTACCTATCATAGGTGAGATTGAACGTATAGTATTGTGAAGGAACTTCGTTACAAGCTGTCAATACAAAAATACTTTTAAACCTTTACCCGTCTCCGTAACAGAAGGCGAAAGTATTCAGCAAAAATTTAGTTGTAGATTTTGGTGAACGTAACAATTGATTGTTTCATTGAACCTGACGTGTCTGTAATCGCAATTCTCGAGGTGTGAAGGTTACCAACAGTTATCTAAACTTGCCTTAGGATACAAGTTATTTATGTTCGTCTAACTAGTGTCATCTATGTATTGTTTAGGGAATAGAGATGCGTAGAGAATTGATTTTGCCATTAAAACGTACCTAGCATAAGGATGTATATTGTAGTTTGTCTGTAAATGTAAGACTTGTGGAGAATATAATAAATAATTGTATTATCGTCATATTTCTTTTATCACCTTTTGATTAAATTTATTCGCTTTGTGAATGACGATGAATAATTTATTCGAAGTAATTTTGATAATTAGGCATAAAGTTTTTATTTTCAAATAGATTTTAATGTTGTTAGAAGATCGCTTTCTGTAAAGGTGTAGTTTTTCTGAAGGGAACTGAGGGCGGCTTGCTGGTTATTAAATATTGATAGATTTATTAATACACTGCAATTAGTTGCCGACACATAATAATCACTATCCTACTCGTAACTCCTAAACCACAAGTGTATGCAATAACAATTAATAATAAACGATGTAGATTCGATAATAAAGTGGTAGATTTAGGTCAATGACTTAATAAGTCAATAATTAACCATATTTTAATTATTTTGTAGCAATAGCTGGAGTGGTGTAGTACTTTATGATTGACTATTTACTGAAATATATCTGGTATTATATAATAATAATTCTGATAGTACAACATGGTCACATTTATAGTCACATTTATGGTCATATTTTAGAATGAACAAAAGATATTTCAATTGTGATTAAATTTATTTAATGATTTATTTTTGCATGCAATTAAGATTAGATTGAAGTACAAGGTTTATTTAATTTTGTAAGTAATTAAGATTGTACTTCGGTACAGATCAATAAAAACACGAGATGAATCTAAATGGAAGATGGTTTGATATTTTTTCTTAAGATGAATAACTAAGTGTTTATATTTCTAAAAACTAAGTCACTGCTCAAGGAGGCGATTTTGCCAGTGAACTTGAAGCCTGATACCGTAGTTCCGAGGTTTTCTTCCTCGATCACATTGATGCTTCTGCAAGAATACGAATGTGTTCATCAGGTAACACGAAAGACTAAAATATTAAATTGAAACGATACAATAAAATTTTGATATTTGCCCACTGGTCCAAATTGGAAAAATTTTGGAGTGTGCGCGGGTATTGTTTGAAGTAATTCACCCATCGCCGTTGCTCCATCGGGCAACTCGCATACAGTGGGTATTCATCCTTACGTAGTGAACGTACCACCTGCACGGACGACGCGGTTTGCGTCTTCATTCATTATGCGCACTACGAAGGATTGGAATAATTTGCCCGCGTCAGTGTTCCCGCTTTCTTACGATGTGGGCTCTTATAAGTTAGTGCGTTCAACATCTTAGACTTCATCACCACTTACAATCAGGTAGTATTGTTGTCAAGCATTAACTTATATTAAGTTAAAAAAAATTCGAGCATTATCTCTAAAGCTCGACAATATCTATGAAACAAAAAAGAAGAAAACCTGTTGACAAACAAACGAGAAGGCAGTCCTAAACTGAGAGAACTGCTAATAACTTTACCATCTAAAGCTACATCGTCACTTACCATCGCAGAGGATTTAATAAATAATTACTTGAAATAAGAAAATGATTAAGAATAGTTGGGGGGGAAGAAGAAGAAGATAAAACAGAGTTAGTCGTTTTATAAACACGTAGATTGATAGACAAGACGCTTATTCGCAGCAATGGTCTTTTAAAAATTATTGGAAAGATGAATGGAAATAATTAAATGAAACTAAGCTCGTTAGAGGACAATATAAAGATATAATTAATACAATACGTAAAAATAATGGAATTAACAATAAACAATGAAATATACTTTAATTAGTTATTATTCTATTGGTCTACTGACATGTTAGATGCTGGTATTTTCACATAAGGGTTATCACTGTGACAAGAACGAAAACATGAATTAAGGTATCATTAACTTACCGTTTTTGCCGTGATTTTATCTCTTTTTCTATCATAAAAGTGGAAGTTTCACTAGATTCATCGCTATTTTCCATTACTGTTACTGTATGTTCCTTAATGGTGTTTGGTGTTACGAATATGAATTCCTTTCTATCTTCATTTTCTTCTGATGAAAATTCACTGTCAGTCGGTTTATTTGTACCAGTAGTGCTATCGTTACTTGTACTTATCTGGACACTTTCGTTGAATTGCGAAGTATTTTTTGCGTTTTTCTCATTACTTATCTTAGATCCTAATTTATGAAATCGGCGTACGAGTGCTTTAAAGTTTTTTATTTTATCCTTACGTCTTTCTTTAGCTGTGGAAGTTTCCGAAGTTTCCTCCGAGCTATCATCTTCGTTAGAAGTATTAATCGTTTTACGAAACTGATGAATTTTATTACTTCTTTGTATATCGTCTTTGTCCGCCTGTTTGTTACGGTTTATTGAAAATCTATGGTTATTATACGTTAGAGGGTCAATAGTAAATTTGATATGTTTCATTAATGATGGCCTCCTTGTCGTTGTGTTCCACCTATTATTCTTAATTTTCACTGTTTTTTGTACTACTTTAAAAACTGGCTTTTTTAATCTATGAACGGATGTCGTAACAGTTGTACGATTTGCAGTCACATGTTGGGGCCCGCTTTCTTCTGAGGCACTAGTTGGGGTGATGTTGTGCTCATCATCTTTTGTGGTTACATCCGTATCCTCCGGGACATTGCTGGTGTCTGCGATAGCTATAACTATAGCTACTAACGCCTGAATGTAAAAAAAAAAAATCATTTAATAGACTGTATTAACGTAATATATTTAATTACAAAAATATTTACATTACATTACAATACAAGAGGGCAATTATACTGATGAAGTGGTGGCATGGGAAAGCTATCTCTTAGCGCCCTTTTACGGGAATGTGGGTAATTTAGTGGGAATTTTAGTTTAATTTTAGAGCATGGCTCCTTAACCTCAAATACCTGAAAGGTTGGATTGGATGTATACATGTGTTTACTAACATCACAACAAAGTACATCACCAAGATTGTCGCGATTTAAATACATAGTTCAAAGGATGCAGTGACCGCTTAATTGCAGTATGTAATCTATCTTTTTATCTGGTAATATCAGATACCTTCAGTGATACCTTTGATCTTGCTGATGTCCACGGGCGACAGAGACCACTTACCGTCAGATGGCTCGTTTACTCATTTGTCAGCTATTGACATAAAAAAAACCAATCGACTATACGGGCGTTTAGTAAATTATAAGATGTTATATTATCATAAACAAATATCAATATAAATTTCTACTTAATAGTAATTAAAAAAAAATTCTTTAACAAACTTATATCTACCTGTCAAATCGTTAATGAAACTGTAATATAAAAAATACTCACAATAATTACTTTCATTGCAACGCTGACACAAAAGCTTGGTAATATTCCACACAAGTCTGTACTACGCACTAAGGGCAATCGCCAATTAAAGGACAAACTAGGATGCTCTCGCTTAAATATAGAAAGTTAGTCATAAGCCAATATTATTATTAATTATCATTATATAATTACTACAATTACATGCCGTTGTACTTACAGAAGCGATGTCGTAAAGCTATTACGAATTAGCTATGTAGCCAAATGTGACCGTACAATGGTAACTACGTTTAAATCCCTTGACTTTAAAATTTGGACCGTTTCGAGAACCCAACAACATTATCTAATCGTGCCTTGTAAAGGGATTTAAGGTTTTAAGTAACATTCAGTAACAATTTTCTAAGAAACGCATAAATCCCAATGTAATAGTTTGTAATATTAGTACGTTTGAAATATTATTTACAAATGGTCATTAAATAATTACAACATTTACAGGGCTTTGTTATACACAGAGACGTTCTAAAAACGACTGAGCCGAGCAGTCAATTATGATCATTGTGATCGTTTACGGCCGTTTGGATATTTAAAGAGCAAACTAATAAGGGCTTTAGAATTGTAGATAAGCCGTTCAGTTTTGTTTTCTAAGAGTGTCCGGGGTTGGAAATCCGAATAATACTAATTAGGGAGATAAGTGTATTGTTCAGTAATTTTAACTCAGAATATTACTACTAGGTACTTCTTGCAGAAATGATACCGCGATTTAATTGGAAGGGAAAAATTATTTGTCTAGTTTTATGCTATTACTACAAGAGAATGTGAGGATATAAAGTGGTTAGTGACATTTACAATAAATTAAAACATTATTGTCTAAGTAATTACTTGAAGGAATTATTAATATTTTTAATGTACGTAGTATATAATACATATATACAATGTGTTAGGGAGCGGATTTCCAATATTTTACCCAAGTATTGTACTTCAAATTTTATCGACAAAAAACCATACAAAAGGGGATCGCACCCCTCACCCCTCCGAATGGGAGCCATTTTTAAATTTCATATCTCGTATTTTTACGAGTTCATTGACTCTTTTTTTTTATGATCTTATGTTATCCACATATTTGAAAGTCACCTTATTTTAAAAATGATGAAATTTTCTATCATTTAAAACCAAATTTGATAAAAATTTCCAAAAAATAATAATTTATAACCTTTAGTTTAGATCAAAAACTTGGTAATTTTTTTTGCTTTTTTTTTTTAGTTGTTATGCTCTACCTTAAAAACCGGGCCTTAGCCTATCGCTTTTTTTTTCTAATTTGTTTGCAGTAAGCTGTGCTAACAAATAAACCTCAAATTATTACAGGTATTCACGCTAATAATTTAAAAACAGGGTCTAACAACAAGAATCAAAATTGAGAAATAACGACTCATTCATACAGCAGTTAGCATTCCATTGTGTGTGAGCGAGAAAGATGTGAAATAAAAACAACAACATTTAATTAAAAAAGTTAGTTTTATTTACAAAAAAAAAAACAACTTATACAAAAATTGTTCAAAGTGGCCGCCATTATTTGGAAGGCATGCAATTGCCCTCAATCCAACCTGTTGAGTTACTCTCATTAACATTTCTCGTTCGTTTTTATGTCATCAGCTGTGATCATCATAATCCTTTAAAGGAGCTCCTCCCTGGTGTTTGAAACTTCCCGATAAACTCTCTGTTTCATTGTTCCCCAAAAAAAGAAGTCCAGAGGAGTTAAGTCTGGTGAACGAGGCGGCCAGGCGATCGTTCCGCCTCGTAAAACTCCTGCGCCTTCTTAAACGGCGAGAGATTTTTGGAGTTTCTGCAAAATGATTTTCGAAAGAGGCTCAGTTGGAGTTCAGGCGGTGTCGACAGCGCCGTCCTTTTTATCTGCAAACGGACTGAACGCCGGCACATTTCTCCCGAAATCTGAGGGCACATGTTGATGATAAGCATGCGCCATGGATGGGACGACGCGGAACGATCGCCTGGCCGCGTTATACGTACTGTACGTACGTATATGCTTCGCTTCAGAAACCATGATCCTTAAGTAACAAGCAGGTACAGTGCAGGTACTGCACTTAAAACAATCTAGCGTATTGGGGCGGCTTAGACCTTATCTTACCCTCAATCCCATGCTGGCAGAACAGGGTGTCGTAAGAGGCGACAGAAGCCAGCCTGCTTGGTGGTAGGGCTTCGCGTATGGATAATATTATCAGTATTATTATTAAGTCATTAATATTATTACTGATATTATTATCTTTCCGTGAAGCCTGCCTGGCTAGCTACCACCCTCCTCCTTGAGTCAGCCGCCAAACGACTCGTCATGTTGACACATCGACTAGCTTGAGAGCCAGTACCTTCTTTCTAACCTTCTTCTCATTTCCTGGCCGACAACGTATCAGTGATACCTTTGGTCTTGCTGATGTCCATGGGCGACGGTGACCGCTTACCATCAGGTGGCTCATCTGCTCGTTTATCGGCTACTAACATAAAAAAAAATCGTTTTTCGTTTTTATGAGGCGGTTTACTTTATATATATATAATGTATATATTCCTTGTAAATCGTTATACCAATGGATAAAAACCGCATGAAAGTTGTGCAGTTGTTTTGGAGATTAACAGGTTTGGACAGACAGATATGTTTATATTATGCAGGCATATAGATCTCTTAAGTATAAATAATAAAAAATCCCTACTATGTGTAATGCGGGAGTCTTCAAGAGGACAGTAAATAAGCTTTCATAACTTAGGCGTTCAATATCTCAGATTTCATCACCACTAACCATCAGGTGGGAATGTTGTCAAGCATTAGCGTATTTGATGTAAAAAAAAAACAAATGTTATACAAGTCAGTGGAGGTAAGCCGAAAATAATAAATGATTTAACTATTCAAGAATAACATCGAACATCTAAGTGTTTTGAATAGATTGCAAAGAGTTATAAATTAATCCGTAAAAGCAAGTCCAAAGTGAAAAATTGAAGTCGATACTTAAAAACGCTTATCGCCCGATGACGGGTCGTGTCAGGTGTCGGATGGCGCAGGAAAATTTCATCAGTGCTTCCGTGTCACCAAGAGCATGTTAGTTCGACAAGCTGGAAGTTCGGTGAGCTGGTTCCCCTGGAACGGTCCAGGCTTCTTCTGTTCTGACGAGCACTGTACTCGACACCTGGCCGTTATAGAGTTGAATGATATGGAAGTTTGTACTCATTTTATGTCAATAGGCAGAGACGAAAAATTACAATACCATTTTCTCCTGTGTTTCTTAACAGATTTTCTTTTTTTGTTTGTTTAATATCCATTGTTTGTATTGCTTTAGTGTTGCCATTATGAAAATTTGGAAATAGAACGTTCTTCAATGGTAAGGACGAATTTCGTCTATTAGGCGATCATTAGTACTTATTTATTACGTGCAAATAATAAATAAGCTTGATTGAGGTCAGTGTAGTGTCAATATAACGCTGTGTTGGGCACAGATAAGGAAATACAGATAGATATGTGTGAACAAAGGCGGTTTATAAATCAGGGCGTTCAACCCCGACTGATTGTGAATGCCTAATAAGCTGGACATACTTCCATGCGAAAGATCCAGCTTCGAAATTTTTGTATATTATGTAGGTTTGTAATTTATTTCGAAGTTGTGTATCGATAAAAGATTTTATAAAATAAAACATAAACGTAAACATTTACACACACACCTGCACTAGGGTTCCGTGTTGCTGGTGGCATGAACATACACAAATATGACATTACAAACACTTATAATCCGTGAACAACCTTTAATTGTCACACAAATATCTGTCCCGGCCGGGAATCCAACTCGGGACCTCTCGCTCGGCAGGCAGGGTCACTACCAACTGGGCTATGGGGTCGTGTATACTATAATTTAAATACATTTATTAAAAATTTAAAAAAATTTGACACACTTCTGCACTAAGATTCACTTGTTTCAGACGGCATCCTCATAGTTATGTGACTTCACAAACAACTGCAAATGGTAGGATTTGTGTTATTGATTCATAACACAAATATTTATCACAAAATATGACAGTAAAATTTAATATGATTTGAAACTATAGCATCGTTGACATCGTCGTAAACTTTGATTGGTAACGGCTACTCACGCGTCTATTTTTTTATCGATATTTCGACCCAATTATGTACGTAGATCATGGTCACAGAGAGTCACCCATTATGTTCCATGTAATTGAGTATCGAAATATCGGTAGAAAACACAACAATCGTGAGTACCCGTTAGATGTAAAATGAATACAATTTAATGTACAGACATTGACTACAGATTTATATAGTATTACAGATTATAATGTTACATAGTCGATTCCAATAAAAATATTTGTCTATTATATTAAATATTCCATAACTGTACACGGGTTCACGTCTAACAAATAAATATTTAATTAACTCATTACAATGTATACATGTTGTATCAAATTTTAATTCTCGGTAATATTTATTTATGATTTAATTCATTCGTCAACATTTATTAGTACAACCCATACTGGCCCACTGCCAGAAAACTCTCCTCTAGCAATGCGAGGGGTTGACGCCCCAGTTTGCCGCGCTGGCTAAGTGCAGGTTCCCTCACGGTATTTTCCTTCACCGAAGTAAGTGATAATTAATTTGTAGTGGGCACATGATTTGAAAACTTAGAGCTGCGTGCTAGATTTGCACTAGAGTCTCCCGTGATTGAAACCAACTTTTAAATCACAAGCTACCACTGCTATTATGATTATTTAAATATTTATCTACAACAGAAACATAATGGGCAATAATGACGAACATATATTTATTTATTTATTTATATATTTTATGTTTAATTAGAGATAATTCGCAGATATGCGAGTACGCTAATGCAATTTTTCTTTAGCAAAGCAAATGGAGTTTAAATCTGATAAGGATATCGCTTTGCTCATATCTTGCGTAAATTATGAATAATTGATCAAGATTAAGTAATGTCAAGTGAGGCAACGAGCTGAACTTTCCGCAAAAGTATGATCGATTTTGACTTACAGGATACGTTAAGCATGCGGTTCAAATTTGTATTATTTGTTTTTTTTTTACATAAAATAAGTTAATGCTTGACAACAATCCCATCTGATGGTAAGTGGTGATGAAGTCTAAAACGCTGAAAGCACTAACCTACAAAAGCCAATTCACTCTCCTCTTGAGGCCTCCCACATCGTAAGTAGCCGGGAACACCGACGCGGACAAGTTATTCCAGACTTCTTCAGTGCGCATAACGAATGACGACGTGACCACGTTTTGTTCTTACATAGTAGCAGGAAAGTCGGCGAAGATCACTGGACGATTAAAAAGCTAACAAGCACAAAGCCGTCAACTAAACCACAGAAACAACGTAATGGAATATGGCTCAGACGTGTTTAGCTATGACAAGAGATCAATGTGTGGCTTGTAACAAGTCAAAAATAAGTTGAACCCCCATTTTCATTTAGATCGGCATTGCGTCGGTGATGCCTTTGAAGGTATGTACGTAGGTCCACGGGCTAAGGAAACCACTTGCTATTAAGTAGCCTGTCTGCTCGTTTCTCAATTATTTTCATACAAAATACAAGATATAAAGCAGCCCTATTTAATTTCATAAACTTATAGTTAAGAATTACTAATATATAACACTAATACTGCATACGGAAAACTATTCGTAAATACCTACCGATTCCAATAAAATAGAAAAAAAATGTACAATCAAGCGATGCTGCCTACAAAAGGGTTCGGGTTCCAATTCCGGCTGGATCGAATATTTATATAACAAATAAATTATTGTTCTCAGATCTTACGGTATTAGTGCGAAGCTGTATACATTGAAGAAGGTAAACCATATTATGCTACAAAAGTAAAATTTATTAAATTGAAAATATGGTTCAAAATATTTACACGGTGATGGTAGTACAGTCATAGTTTAAAAATATTAAACTTTTCCGATTTAACTCCTTAAAAGAGTGATTTGCACCAAACGCTTGACGCTAGACATTCTGGAATTCGTATTGAAGCGTTTGTGTTACCTTGTTACCGTGTTCACCCTTTACGTGTAGATGTTTCAAAAATTCTTTGTTAATCATTGCCTGCGTTATTTAAAAATCACCGGTGCAATTATCTTCCTTTTTAAAACAACAGATTCAAGCTATCGTCTATCCTTACACCGTACTTACATTTTTTCAATTAAGGCGAACGAAATCCTTGCCATCGACAACCCGTGTAGTGAAAATACTTAATACAGAGTCATCAATCATCGTTAGATGTTTTTATCACGTTACGTGATCGAGATGTTCGGAGTTGGTTGTTGCATCAACATTGCTCTGTGCATCACAGAGATATCCACAGTATGACCACATTCTAATCTCAACAGTTTCTCAATGTCCTGTTTTATCGATGACGCATAACTTTATACGCTTGTCAGTTTAGTAGTTTGATTATTCGTTTTCTACTCTGTTAATCTGGGTTTGAATCCTGTACGCAAGTCAAATGTTTTGAAGTTTTGTTCATAATATTTCAAAAATAAAGTCAGTTTATAATGAGGTACCTAATTAATTGAACCTAATACACCCAATTAGGTCCTTGTGGTACAGTATTCAAAATGTTGGCAGCGTTTCCTCGTTGTATAGCAATACTTATACGGTGAACAAGAAAGTTTCCAGTTCGCGTAAATATATATAAATATAAATATATAATTACTGTTCTCATTCAATGCTTTCAATATTCAATTACTGTATTTACCATTTTATTACTGTAATAATAATTAATGTAACATCAATATCGCCCATAGAGAAAACAACTAGTACATATATGACAGGACAAATAAATCCCTTACTTTCATGAAGCTATAGAACATTCATTACTCGTGACATAAGATTGTCATAACAAACCCCATTCGTTGTGTTAAGTTATTCAAAATTCTGAGTTGAAAAATTACCTAAAAACTTAAAGTTTGGAACCACTGGAAAAAGAAAAATATACATTTAACATGTTCCAGAAATACTTCATGTTAATTCTCTGCGCACTGAACATCAGACAGGGGGAGCGTTGCAGACTGAATACTCGACTTGACTTCGGTGAGCCCCTGCCGGTGATACTTAGAAACGGAAGGCTGTTAGAACCTAACGACGGTTACGGTAACGTAGTTCTGGATAACGGAGAAACTATAACACTCAGCTGTGAAGAAGGTGGCGAATTGTCTCACCCTAACGCCATACCAGACAGAACGCTAGCGACCGCGTCGATAACATGCGCAGGAGGGGACGCCTTCACTAATGATAACTGGCTGAACGCGCCTTCGAGATTCATGTTCTTCAAATGCTCCTATCCGCCAAACCATAGAAGCGAACGTACCAATCGGACATGCTTTGAAGGTAACCCGATCATTGAAGTAGGGTATAGAATACAAAATCAATTTTACCCCCTTTACGAAACTTGTTTCAACGAAGCGACATTAAGCCCTATATACTCCAAATATACCCAAAAGTCTTATAACGCGTTGTATCAAACCAAAGTACAGCGGCCGTTTTTTATAGATAACAATAATTATCCACAAATACCCGTGGAGACTTTATTCTCACCGTGGGAGCAGAAAGCAGCTATTGCTCAACTGGTTGGTCCTTTGATAGAGACATACTTCACCAAGACCGAATTTCTCTCGCGAGGGCATTTAGCGGCAAAAACAGATTTTGTGTTCGCGTTCGGAGAACGAGCAACATTTCACTACGTCAACTGCGCTCCGCAATGGACAGGTTTCAACGGAGGCAACTGGAACACTTTAGAAGTGGATTTGAGAAACCATATCCATGGTTCCGGGTACGACACTATCATTTACACGGGAACGCTTGGCGTTACTCAGCTTTTGAATCATTTTGAACGCAAAATAGATATTTACCTTTACACCGATGTAAATAACAACCCAGTGATTCCTGTTCCGCAGTATTTTTATAAGGTCGTGTATGAACCCAGTACTGGGCGAGGCATCGCGTATGTTGGAATCAACAACCCATATTACACGGCTGCTGAAGCTCGGGCTTTGTTCTTTTGTGAGGATATCTGTAGGAAGGGCAACAATTTCCGTTGGCTGAGCTGGCATCCTGACAACCCGTCAGAAGGGTATACTTTCTGCTGTACGGTTCCAGATTTCCGAGACACGGTCAGACATTTGCCATATTTCGACGTGCGAGGAGTTTTGACGTGAAATGGTTTAGTAAATACTATTTATTTGAATATTATTAAAATGAAATCATGTTTATATTAAATTAAATTTATTTTGTTACAATTTTCACGTATTTTTTTACATGTGTTATCGTACAATAAATCTTGATGAGCTTGTTATGGTTGCCAAGCGTAAGGTCCACATTTTGATTAATTTTTTTTTATGTAAATAGCAGACAAACGAGCAGACGAGTCACCTGACCTGAAGTGGTCACCGCCGTCCTTGGACGTTAGTAACACAAAAGGTATCACTGGTGCGTTGTCAGACAAGAAATAAAAAGAAAGTAATGTGATATGTAAATATTTGTTTTGGGTCCTGCCTGTCTGTGATGTCTGTCTTACGTGTTTTTGCCACTCAGAACACAGGGAATCCTAATGCGGGTTTGAGAACGTTATTTTTTCAAGAAATAAAAAGAAAAAAGAAAGTAATGTGATATATAAATGTTTGTTTTGGATCCTGACTGTCTGTGATGTCTGTTTTGCGTGTTTTTGCCACTCATAACACAGGGAATCCTAATGCGTGTTTGAGAACGTTATTTTTTTCTTAATACTTTGAGAATCTTTAATCTCTTTAATCTTTAATCTTCTGATGGGTCTATATTATTTTAGCGTTCAATTTAATTCTCACTAACGTTTGGGTTTGGGATGCTGCATAGTTTTTATAAACTGATGACTATTCAATAATGATCTAGTATTCTCAAAATGATCATGACAATACATACAATTGGCATTAGAAATATTATTACATATTTAGTTTCAAAGGTTCTATAACCAAATAGCAAAAAGGAAACTAATCACCTCAGTATGTCAAACCCTGTTATCTCGAAAACTATTGACAGAACACAAACTAAATTTGGAAATATCTCTATGAATGTCTCAATCACAGAAACTCAATATAAATGAAACAGGAACCATGTGAAGCAAAATATATTTATCAATATCTACCAATAATTCATCCGGAAGTAATTATCTAAGCGACGACAGAACTACTTCAAAATGTATTTCGTAGTTAAAACTAACTAATCGAAAAACCCGAGACAATCAATCACAATATTTCATATTGTTTATAGATTATACTATTACGTTATAAATGGAATGTCAAATAAAAAACAATTAAGTAGTTTAAATGTGTTGTTAATTTATTAAACGATACAAACGAGGAACTGAATATTTAAGCGAATATTTTCAGAACAGGCCTTTGAACTGCAGGAATTTTCCAGTTGGTTTAACCACTAGCTCGTCTGACAATTCGCACTGGTGCATGGTTCATACCCCCTGAGTTAGGACTACCCGTCCCCTGCAGCCATGACGTCGGTTACAACGCATACCCTACAGTGGTATGCTGATAAGTCGAACGTAATAACATTGTTAATTATTGACATGAAAAACTGACAACAGAGCAAATGAACTGGTAAAAAAAAACAAAAAACCTGGAACAAACAAGCTCAAAACAACAAAGCAACTCAAGTGTCCACTTGAGCTTATCCAAGTTTCAAGTGGACATGCTCCCGGTGACAAAATAAAAAAGAAATGTCGACACCAACGTTAGATAATTCAGTAACGGCTTCTTAGTTACTAAAAGAGACCCCTGCAGTGGAACGCTATGTTATTGAAGTCTGTTTTGTTTACAAATCACTATATCATAATTAAACTTTATCGTGCTTAAAATAAGACACGGGCTAAAATTAATGTCAATAAGCGGTCGTTGTTTACTTAAAAGCCAAGACGAGTTCTCGATCAATTTCACGATGTTTGGTCTCGAATCAGCCAAGAAAATTTACAAAGAAACGAATTAAATCCTAAAAATATTATCAACGGAATGACACGTTCGAAAATGGAACAGCACACGTTCCAAACCTCCCAATCCCGCTTCATTCTAGTATCAACCGTCACGAGAGAAGGACGTGACGATGAGAGTTAAGTTTACTAACACTATAGACATTAGAAACGCAACAATAACAAAGCCACGTGCCGTTGTGTGTGTGTGTATTATAAATAACTGTGACGTCACCATGAGTCGAACGGTGAGTGGTTTTATGTAAATTTATGTTTTCAAGTCGTGGACATTGGAGTGGGTTAAGATTTCATAAATTTTCATAATAAGAGAATTTAAAAATTGTATGGCAGAATTAATAACAGTTTCGGCTTTTTGAGCTTTGAAGATTCATTGGCAGTGATCATTCAGATCATTCCGGGTTCAATCCCGGTCGGACATTTTGTGACAGATTATTATTTGGTCTCCGCACTTGGTTATTTGCGATATCTCTTTGTCTATCCAATGTGTTACATATGCTACTATTTTCCCGAAGGTTTTGTCCATTATGCGAGCTTTTTAATGAATACAAAGGTTTACACACTCATAACCCTCATTAGGATTCAAAAAGGTGGCATGGACATACACAAATATGACAACAGAAACACCCGTGCCCGAGAACAAACATTTGTCTGCATCAGGGATGTTATGGAGCTCCGTAACCGTAACCGAAACTATTGGATATCCGAAATAAATAACTATCCGTAACCGTAACAGAATCCGAAATAAACATTTCGGATAATTTTGGATAGGGGCGGGGTCTAAATGGGACATGTTATGACAAGTTTTTTTTTTGCGCTTCCGAGCCGTTTATTATTTCTACTGTTATGTCATAACTAGGCAGTCATTACGGAATTACATTAATATTTTAGATATACGAATATTTAGTTCGATATGTATTTACATATACGAATATTTAGTTATCTGGACAAAATACGTCCTAAGTTTAGTACAATTTGAACATTTTTTAATCAAGTTAATGTAGATTCCGGAATATGTAAACAGTGTGGTAAAAACGTTTCATGGAAAGGAGGTGACACTACTTCGCTGAAACTTAATCTTAAATTAAAACACAGTGATAATTACGAAAAATTTTTGTTACTGGAAAAGGATAAACAACAACAACCACAAGCACCCAAACAGCTGACACCTTTACAGGAATGTAAAACACGGTTATTTATAACAGATTATTTAAAAATAAATGTGTTTGGAGTGATAGTAATGCCAAATTAAAACAAATTGATAAATTAGTGGCCGAAGTGATTGCATTACACAACTTGCCTTTTAATTTTGTGACGGGTTTGGGATTTCAAAGATTAATGCAGATAATAAGATAACCACGTTATCATCTAAGAGGCCGGCAGTATTTTACCAATTAACTATGTAATGTTAGTTACAATAAAATGAAATTAAAGGTTGTAAGATTACTCGAGCAATTTGAAAAGTTATCATTTACTACAGATGTGTGGTCCTAGTCTAGCGCAAATGTCTCGGTACTTAGTCTTACTGCTCATGGCATCACGAATAAATATGAAAGAGTTTCTGTTATAGTCAAGTGTGAGCAATTGGAGGGTTGGCACACAGGTGAAAATATAGCGAATAATTTGAATAATATTTTGGAAGATTGGGGTTTAACCACGGAATCAGTGCATTGTATTTTACGCGACAGAGGATCTAATATGATAAAAGCTGTGAATATGGCCAAGTTCACTGACGTAAATTGTACTATGCATCAACTACAATTATGTTTTCGGTTGGCAATGGACACTGAATAATCTTGCTTATATGAATCATTTTAGTACCAAATGATAAACTATATAGAAATAAAACCAAATTTTTATCTATTTGTATTATAATTATTTTACTTTTAAAATTCCTTAAAAATTTAACATCCTTAACCAAAGCTATCCGAAACTAACGGACAATGCGAAATAATTTATTATCCGTAACCGTAACCGAAACCGGTAAAATTTTATTCATATATCCCTATCCGTATCCAGATCCGAAACTTCATATCCATAACATCCCCAGGCTACATAAATGTCTGCTCAAGTCGGGAATCGAATTGGGACCGGTCGCTCGGCAGGCAGGGTCACTAACTAAGCTGCGAGGTCGTCAATCAGTTCTATTATTTTGTCATATATTGGTTTTATGCTCGTAAATGTATATGTAAATAAAATTACGTATACAAGCATAAAACCAATATATAAGGTCTACACCTCAATTAGTAGCTCTTTGCAATGTGTGTCAAGAAACTACTAGATATGCTGCCTGTTAGCATAGTCACTACTCCAATAAACATGCGTAACATAGATATTGTCACCAATGCATTGTTACCTTTACTCAGTCACTTTATCTAAATATGTTTAAAATTAACAATACTGCTATAATAACACACTGATCTGTACTAATGATAAAACTAAACAAATATACATAGGAAATTTGAATGTAGGTCGACTTTCGTATCGATAGAGGCCTAACATATTTTTTCGGGATTTCTGTTTGGCTGTCATAGCGTGGTTGGAACTTACATTGCGGTCAAAATGTAGGACACTTCATCCCGGGAAATGGATGCTGCCGCGAATTTTTCCAAAGC
Organism: Megathymus violae; assembly: GCA_003671415.1. NCBI lineage: Eukaryota > Metazoa > Arthropoda > Insecta > Lepidoptera > Hesperiidae > Megathymus > Megathymus violae. The sequence goes on along the minus strand of PDGT01000012.1, from coordinate 7,433,910 downwards.
GCAGCGAACGCCAGTTAGCTGCTGGATACTACTAAATAATATATTAGCCGCATGACGCACAAATACCGCGAACGCAGGCCTTTTGAAATCGCGTCAACGATCAACAATGTCAGCCACACGCGATTCCGCTCTTGTTATTTACAATGGACCTTATTATAATTAATAATTGTACTGGCATTAGTTTAGTAACACATGACCTGTATAAAATTAAAAATGATACACAATAATTTCCAAGTTAACACTATGTATCGTTAATAGGTATCAATACATATAAAAAATCTAACTGATCGTTTTCTGTACATGAACAATATATGGGAAAAAACATTATTAGGGGTCTTTATTAACGCGTTACAATACAATGCAGTAGTTGTTTGAATTTTTGACTGTTTGTCTATGCGGTTGTTTGCGCTAATCTCAGAAACGGCTTATCCGATTTGGTTACAGTTTAATATTTAAAGATCGTTTACTAAATAAAAAAGTTATGAATTAATATATGTTTTTCTATTTCTAAGCGTAAAGCGTAGTTTTTCTGAAGAGAAGCGAGGGTAGTTTGTTGGTTTACAATATAAACTATAACGTGGTCAAATATATACCTCGAATATTTTTTGGAAATTTTAATATACGTACAATTATATAAGATTAAGATTATTAAGTTAAGAATGATATTATAAGACTAATGTAAAAAATTAGTAGAAAGATTATTTTTTAACTGCCGGAACGTCAGGAGGATTATTCATTGCACACTAAGACGGGTTTAGGGTCACAGCACACAAATCAATTCGAAAAGGGATCGTCGCCGTATCAACTCGAGCCGCACTGCGGTTCGTGAGTTGTCACGATACGATTCCGATTAGTGGTGTGCGTTGCAGTAGGGAGTTACATATGAAATATACTCGACTTTCGAGTTGATACGGTGGCGATCCCTTTACTAGTTGACGTGTGCTATAACCCTAAGACTATAATCCATTATCGTGCTCATCTCTAGCGGTGGGATGTATATTCATTAGATAATACAATTACATCTGTCTCTCTCTGTTACACATTTTTCATTTACATCTCTAGTTTTTCAAAATGATATCCGCACTAAAAATTAATCATTGATTGCTGCGGTGAAGAAAACAATACGATTTAACTGCATTTCTGTACATTTTCTACGATTTTCTCATACATGTACGATTGTAGCCAATATGTAATTGACTGGCGTGTAAGCTATGGTCTTAACACTTCTCCATCTAAGAAAAGTAAGACAATAATGGCTTGTGATGGTATGATTTTAATATCCTGACTGGTAATGGGCATATTTAATAGTAGAAGATCGATAGAGTGTTACTGAGTAACTAAAATTTAATCCCAGTCTGCAATACGCGACGGATCCGTAACAGGAGGTCTGTAACATCCGTTAGGTCGCTCCGGTAGTGGTCGTCGAGAGGTCAGTGCGGATGCTAGAAATTCTCACACTGCTTTACCGACTCTGATATAACTTAATTGCCATATTTTGAGCAAATACAAATAACACGTCATAGACAATGTTTATGTAACTAACATCAACTGTGCTGCATTTACACTCGATCTACAGCTTATTTATCGAACATTCTACATACGATTCAGAAACATTTGGCCATCATTAAAAAAAAAACTATTTTTTTAATCGTTCTCATACTCGCGCCATGCCACACTCAAATGAAAAACTAGCTACGGGGTCGTTAAAATAAGATTGTTGGTTGTATTGATTATGAACAACAGACTGAACAGGATTTGAAACATGATATCGTAAAGAAGTTTTATTACGCATTATCTTCATACTCATTTGTGATGGAAATTGCCCTTTTGGTAGACAAAGAATGTTTGATAGGAAAACAATCTACATTTTATATTTTTGCCTTGATTAATGATGTATCATTAATTTTACTGATATTTTATATAGCTCATCATCTGCACAATCACGTGGTCTCACTACATATCAGTTTTCAGTAAGATCGGTCAACACAGACAGACAGACCGTCCTACAAAAATTTTCAAAATGGTCAAATTGATGTCAGTGAGTAATTTTACAAATACATGGAATGTACAGACAGAGAGGCACTACAGATTTATATACTAGTATAAATATAAATCTGTAGCTTCTGACTGTCTATACACACCATTTGTTTTGACAAATTTTATGATAAATATTTGTTTTACATACATACGTAAATATATATACATAACATATAACAATTAATTATTGAACCCGATCGAAGTCGGCGCTGGGCTGCCTACATTACTTACTAGCAAATGCCCTCGCTTCGCTTCGGAAAAACTACCTCACACTTGAAGATATCATCTGCATTTTTCTGGATTTTTCTCGTTCTATGAAATAGAAATACACATATTAATTCATACCTTTTTCATTTATGGACGGATTGCAATGAAACAAACTTATAGTTTCAAGTGATGTTTACTGCAATATATTAATGAAAACCAGAATAAAATCGGTTGAGCCGTTTCTGAGATTAGCGGGAACAAACGCACAGACAAACAGGCAAAAAATTCTAACGACTATTGTTTTGTGTTCTATTGCGTTAATATAGACCCCTAATAATGTTTTTTCTCATATATCGTTAATGTACAGAAATCGACCAGTTAGAATTTTATTATTAGTATAGGTTTCTAATGATTAGTTAATAATATATTGTTTCAAACAATATACAAATTTTCCTAAAATAAGATTGCAAGGTGGACACTGGCCTTTAGCAGTAAGCTTTAAAATAAAAGCATCAATGCATTGTGTGTGCCATGTTGACGAGGGCACGTGGTGATGAGTCATTTGACCACCAATATAAATTGAACCAAACGAATACAATTACTGTCTCGTCATATCTTTGTTAATAATGCACCGCGGACTAACTTTAAACTGAATGAATTTTGATCCGTGAGATTCTAGAATAACTATGGTAAAATTTTCTTTTATGACAAACACTTGTAAGGGTTTTATTGGCCAAATTACTGTTAAACATTTTTTTTATGTTAATAGCCGACAAACGAGCAGACGAGCCATTTTTTGTTTGACGGCTGACTCAAGCAGGCGAGTGGTCTAGCTACCACCAGGCAGGCTTCACGGAAAGTAATAATACCAGTATTAATATTAATGTTTTAATAATAATACTGATAATATAATCCTTACGCGAAACCCTACCAAGGAGCAGGCTGGCTTCTGTCGCCTTTTACGAGACCGTGTTCTGCCAGCATGAGATTTCGGGGAGTATTCCTAGGCCGCCCCAATACGGTCTGAATATAAACTATTCAAATGAGGGCATACATTATTTACGTATGTGTTAACTGTATGTTACTATTGCGAAATAAAAAATTCAGATAATAAATTGTAATACGTGTGAAGTGTCATTATTGGCCTACATAGATATGAATATATTGAGCAATCTATTGCGTGTTTCAGATGATACTGCTTCTCTGCGTTCTTGTGATATCCAATGTCGCGAGCAGCTCGATTATCCCGACGTTCGTCATAAAGGACAAAGTCGAAAAAGACGCAGCGCAGACCATAGAAAAGAAAGTTAATACAACAAAAAGCAAATCGGAGGATTACGTAAAATATAGCTACATCATAACGACGTACTTATAAACGCATTCCTACATTGTGTAGAGGTTATCTTAGACAGGTAATATGCAATTTAATTTTATATTTCTTTTATAGTATTCAGATATTAAAAGAGACAAAGTGCTTGCTCCAGTGATCAACAACCTCAATCATCGGTATAAATTTATGTAAACACAAAATGAAGGCAATATTTAACAAACTTTAATTATTTAATCTGTGTACCAGAAGGAATTCAATTTAATCTGTAACTAAATTACATAACTGTAGTACGTTAAGAAATATTTGTAAACTGATTTAAGTCAAATAGATAAAAATTGTTTTTCTACAATAAATACTTGCTTACATTTTAAGTGTTGTGATTAAAAATACATTGTTTTTAATGAAAAACGTTTGTTTAAGTTATTTAATTATGTTTTAACTGTAAGCGTCATGCGAGGAATGAATGTATTTACAGACCGCATTTCGACATAGTAAATCTAATGGTGTTACAATGTAGAGGTGTATGTTATGATAGGTACAAATAGACTGTTGGAATTAATAAATACACATTTTGTAATGCTCAAATCAGGATTATACAATATTTAAGTATCGTAAAAATTTAAAAGATAACATAATAAGGTAGATGAAATAAATTACGTAATTGGATGAATTTTACTACACTATGATCTCTTTGCGATTTTTTTTTATTGCGCGGTTTGATTACAGAGTAATCACGTAATTTAAAAAATTCTTTAAAAAAAAATAACGTGCTTGTCAAGTCTCTCATGAATTGAAAGCGTTAAACTTATAAGTACTCGAAGTTACCGTATCTGTGTGTTGAAACATTAATGTAATTATTTCTTCATAGATACAAAGAATTGTAGGTAATAAGAATTTAATTACAGGAATATAGATAAGGTTTGTTACGATTAAGAAGCAGTTAGTTGAGTTATATTAGCACGCTAATTCTAGTATTCCACAGATCAAACACACACTTGGATCCACTGGAATAAATAAACAACATTATTATTATAATTAAATAAATGGAGGAATAAACTGTGAGTTTGTTTTATGAGATTCATCTGGTTACAGATGCAACCAATCTCGATGGAAATATTGCTCAGTACCCTAAAATTTAGATGGGAAAAAATGACAATTTTTATTTTATTTTAATGTAGTTAGACTTTGTTATCGACGTAGATATTAAAATATATTTGTGTTATTGTTTTCTGATATGGCAGCACACGGCAATTGTACTACAAATATAATTGTATGTACGTGATGGTTCATATTTAAAATGGAAATGGCTATATATAATAATATGTATGTATGTATGGTAATGTGATATTAATGATAAAAATAAATTATGGAATATATTGTCACACTGACGGATAATGACGAGAATGTTTGGTTAGTATAATCTAAGTGTGTATACATTTAATGATATTAAACCAATTTTATAGGAATGTTTTTTTATATACTGTTCTATACGCGGCTTAAGAATATGTACTCCTAAAGTCACTTAAATATCATAGTAGAAAGAACAGATGAAACTTATCATCCGATACTGTTATTATGCTTATAAATAATCACTTAATCCACTGTTGTGTCAATTCAAATCACTGCTTAGACGAATAATGGTATATAGAAAACCTTTGGTGTAAAGGGCTGCACGCAACCTTGAGTTCAAGTTAGCGTTGACCGTTGTTATGACGTATTCCTCCTGTTGGAAGTCGCTGGATTCTGTACCACTCAGTTTAAATACGACGGTACTCATATAAGATTGTAATCTGGCTGGCTGGCTAGATTTTTTATATTGGAATGCCAGCCGGCAAGACTGCTAAGTTTATAGTTATCGACATAAAACATATCCGTGCTAATGTCATCATGACAAGACTACGGACCATAAATATAGTTTATTTCATTGTATATTTTTTATATTTACTTAATAGTAATAACAATTTGAAGAAGCGGAATGACAGTTCGCGTATAAAAGATATTGAAAGGCTGAAACGTTTACAATACAAACAATATTTTGAAATACTTATTAAAGATTATATATAGATAAAATAAGATGTTGTAAACTATTCTTGAGTAGTTCAATAAAATAATGTACTATAATTTTAAAATGAGTGCTTAATTTATCTTTACATTTTTAGTACATACATGAAATAAATATATTTTTATTTATTTATGAGGTGTTTAGTAATTAAAGCAAAGTTGCTTAAATGGCACGTACACAGAGACAAAAAATAATAGTCTGTTTCACACTTCAGCCAGTATGACGCGTATTAAATCCATCATTCACGTACAAGAAATACCGTGTTCGTTAAAAAATACCAGATACCATATTCGTTAAGCATGTTAAATGATGGTAAGTTACCACCGCTGCCCATTCACGTTTGTTACGTGCAGGGGTGTCCCCGACGCGTTACCGGCTGTGCAGAAGACGAGTACCCGCCCCGTTCGTATCTATTCCCCAATTTCCAACTACACATCGTTGTAATTAATTTATTTTCTTCACGTGCAAGATTCGACAAGGAGGTCGGCGACCATTTGTCAATACGTCTTTGTCAATTACTTCATCTATGCTTTCAACCTTAAACCAGTTCTAATGCTTCCAGTCCATGACTTTTTTCTACTTTGACCTCTATTTCCTTTAATTTTGCCTTCAATTAATAATTTTAATATGTTATATTTATTGTTTCTATATATACTCATATGTCCAAAAAAATATTTATTCATTGGCCAACAATAAAAACTTGCCTACCTATAAAACATAAATTATAAGAAAATCAAGTCGAAATTCGGTACACAATTCATCGAAATTCGATGAAAATATAATTTACAGTAACGTTCTGTTTCCTTGTGTTCGATCCTAAAAGTAAATTAATATCTAAATTTAAACAAGACAATTTCAACTGAACTCAAAATAGATTATTCTTTGGTATCCTAGTCAAGGAACCCGCTTACATTTTCACGCTTCAATGAACATTCTTATGAATCACCTCGTACTTAATTATAAAACATAATAGCTTACAAGAAACTGCCAAATCATTATGAACACAATTAGAGTTTATAACGAAATAAATAACTAATAACGTTACATTATTAGTTCGCCATTAACACTGACGTATAAATTGAAAAAAATTCAGTCAAAAATGTCATTATACTATCACAATTGATTATTGTAACTTGGTGAAATAAAAACATAATTAACGGGGATATTAAATCAATTAAAGTAATAATAATGAAATGATATAGAGGAGAGGAGAGGCTTTTTTATGTTAGTGCGTTCAACATCTTATACTTCATCACCACTTATCATCAGGTGGGATTGTTGTCGAGCATTAACTTATTCTATGTAAAAAAAATATATTATCCGTTGAAGACATGGATATTTGTAAGGTAAGAAAGCTGATGTAACAACAGACAGAAATAATTAAAAAATTTATATATGTATAATAATTTATATATGAATATATTTATTTATATATATAATTTATATATAAAAATTTATATATGTATAAAATATATATATGTTAATAAAAAACTATCTCCCCCTTTGTCTTTTATATGTCAAGAGATTTTCTTTATTTCTTTTTTTATTGAATAGCTTTTACTATGTATTTAGTTCCATTGTTAAAATAATTAATTAACGAATAATTGTTCGCTATTTTCATATAAATATTATAATATATGTATTTGATTTTATTGTGGAATTTATCAGAGAAATGAGAGCTAGTAACTAGCCTTCAAAATAACTTAAAAGTCAATTAAATATTTCAATAAATAGTGTTGCAACGAGTGAGTACAATCAGTCTCAACAAGACCAAACCTTTATGACTCGACGAACATCTGTTCTCCGTTCTTAATTGTCTGATATTTTAACTTTTTTATGCATCAAACAAGCAAATAGGTTACAGATAATGCAGAAAAATATTTTTTTTTATAATTTCAGACGTACCTTCTATGCTTATTTGTTCATGTGGTCTATGGCACGATAATAATAGAAACAGAAAGACTAGGAAATAAGGATAGAACTTATCCCAATGCACGCATTCATCCTTTCGGATCGCAAAGTCTTGAATCTGAAGAAATAGTCATGTCTTTAATATCACATGGCTTAATACCAGAAGAATTAAACAATAATCATCTTACTCTTTTTCTGCTGCAAATCATAAGGTTAATATTTAGACACGTAACACAGCTGGGGCTGGCGGGACCCGGCTGGCGACTGTCGTCAGGCTTCATGGCAGGTCTGCTGGCAATTCTCTTCGGGTCAAATGTCAATTTACTCATGCCAGTTGTGACCAGAGTAGGAAATGTAATTTTAAGGTAAGGTAAAACTTTGATGGATTTTTTTATAGATTCCTAGCTGACCCGGCAAACGTTGTTTTGCCATATAAATTATTAATTATATATATCGCTAATTATAATAATTTTACTAAAAAACAATATTAATCCCTTTACTTAATCATTATTAAAAAATAGGGGTTAATGGTAGAAGGGTGAAAATTAAGGGTGGTATGTATTTTTTATGCTACATCATAAAAAAATAAAAATACAAAAAATTATCCAAAAAATAAAAATAAAAAATTAATTTGTCGTGGACCACCCTTATCACTTAGGGGATTAAAAATTGGATAACAACCTATTCTCAGACCTACTGAATATACATGTCATATAAAATTTAATGAAAATCGGTTAAGCCGTTTCGGAGGAGTATGGTAACTAAAACTGTGACACGAGAATTTTATATATTAGATTTTCTAGGCTTGCACAAAAAAGACCAATATGTGTAGATTATAACAGATAAATCTTTGTCTCTGGTCGCCTAACTAGATTTTTACATGACATGTTAAAAAAGCAGGCTCGTTACAATAATGATATCTGTCTGTATTTGTACTTTATAAAAAACAACATGAATAAAGTTCTCTTTTTAAATCTAGTCCGTTGTATTGCAGATTGCTGACATAATATGGCTGTGGACATCTAAAGATAAGCAAACTTAGATCCGCTTCTGTTATAGGTTATCATAATATTTATTCTAATAATTTAAGTAATAAATTAAAATTATTTACAATCTGGATGTTACATTTTACATAAGCTTGAAAGCCTTAGAAATTCGGGGCCACCTGATGGTAAGTGGTGAACGTCGTATGTGGTCATGGATAACAGAGAATTTTCGGTTCGAATAGCCACGAGTGCTGGTCGCTAAACACCAAATGGCCCGACTGCTCATATTCCGGCGGTATATATTAAATAACCCGTTGCCAAAGCTTTCCGCTAATACCTCAGAATTAGATCAAGATCAAGCGCTTTATGAGTGCAAGAACCACCTTCCAAACGTAAGAACGGGCCTAAACTATCTAACTACTACAAAGTGAAATAATGTTATCTTCCCTTGTTTATTAATGTATACATGGGTAATATACAGAACAAGCAGAATGTAGTAATATTGGTCTGTATAGTGCATGGAGAATATATAACTTAAATGAGTTCTAGCCACAAGTATCGTCAGCCCTCCGTCTAGTCGACGGCATGGGCTCCTTGAACCTCTGCATAGACCGCCAGCACGCCTTCGCAGACGCACTGTATGTGTCCATGTACTCGGTTCTCCAGGGAAACTCTGCGAACCAGGTTTGAATTGCCTTTGGAGCGACCCCGGTGTGGACGGGCCCCGGGGGATGTATGGTGGGTCGTACGGTGGGGGGGTTCTCCGTGAAATGTGTGGGGTCCTTGTAGCACCGCAGAACTCCTAGCTTACTGCTCTCCACGGGTATCGGAGCGTTGGATTGCGATGCCGCCATAATAGCTCTGTATTCTGTTACTGGAAACGCTGTTGGAAATTGAATATGTATTTAAACTCGTTACTAAAAAATTGAGTTCTAATTTTAAAATTAGTACACTAGCGACATCTGCGATGCGACGGTTAAACCGCTGATCTATTTTTGAAGGGAACTAAATTGATGATTTTATTGAGAAAACTAAGAATGAATTATCAATTATTACTTGCTTCGGTGAAGGAAACCATCGTGAAGAAACCGGCACATCTGATTCCGCATAATGTTCTCAAAGGTGTATGAAGTCTACCAACCGGCACTTGGCCAGCGTGGCAGACCATGGCCTGAACCACTGCGAGAGAATACTAAAGCCCAGCACTGGCCATATTCGTCACGGGTTGTAACGATGATAATGATGATTGCGAAATGTATATAATTAAACAATTTTGACTTTATATTCAAATATAAATTCATTAATTTTCTATGTATATGGTTTTACAGTATACGATAGGTTAGAAGTATAAACGACACAGAATTACTTCACATATTTATAACCACTTTTATGCAGTTATGTAATTATTGTCATAAAATAAGTTAATACTTAACAACAATCCCAACTGACGGTAAGCTGTGATAAAGTCTAAGATGTAGAGCGCATTAACTTACAAAAACATATTCACTCCCCTCTTGAAGACTCCCACATTGTAAGTAGCCGGGGACACCGACGCGGGCAAACTATTCCAGTCGTTTGCAGTGCGCATAATGAATGAAGACGCAAACCGCGGCGTCCGCACACACAGGATGGTAACGACATAAAGATGGATACTCGCCGTACGTCGGGTTGTTCGATGAAGGAACGGCGATAGGAGAATCTGCGCACACTCTCCAAAATACACCCTATTGAAGCCTGACTGGCTGGCAACCCTGCGTCTGTGCTCAAGGCTTTGTAAATTGGTTTCAATAAATTCGACCCTAAATCAATTCCTAAGCAACTTAAAAAGGTTGTAAACCGTAGGGCTCGTGCGAGAAGCAGCCAACTCACATCTCTTAGTAAACGTGGCCTGGTACATCGTGTTCATCTTACTGTCCAGATCGTCGCACGGATGGTCCAAGATGTCGTTGGTGACGTCCACCATCTGGAACATTTATGTTTCTGACAGCGATGTACATACATAGCTGTCGCTGCCATCAGTGTGTCTATGGTACACGCGTATGTGTGTATATGAGTGTATAACATTGAGTAACATTTTTTGTTTACGAAGACATGAAAAACATTAAAATGTACGCAGTGATGTCAATCAATAATTAATCACATATGTTATCCTCATATATTTTAAAGTTTTATATTTTCATTTTCTAGTTAGCTAACAAATAAGTATTTAAACATCTCACAGCTGATACAGCGGTGTGTCTAATGAATTAACTGTGCTTAAACTATGATGGCTGCTAAATCAATTGTAACTTCAATAGGTTATAATACACAATCACCTATCAGAATATTTAGAAAAAAAATGGATATATAACGAACGGACAAACAGACGCAAGTGACCCTACCAAGGCGACGTTGTATCCTGTGATGTACAAAAGGCTCAATCGACACGCGACTGACCTGCTTCCTGAGCTGATCATAATCCTGGCAGAGCTTCTGCTCTTTTTCCAGCAGTTGCTTGTACTGCTCCACGCGTGGAGAGTAGGAGTGGGCATCGCAGTGGCAGTAGGGCGCCACGGGGGGCGGCCGCGGCGTGGGCGCTGCGTTCGGACTTGGGGGCTCGCATGGCCTGAATATTAAAAATAAAATAAAAAATTAAGATCTAACCATAAATAAGGTGGTTCCAACATGGCTGGACTAGGTTGGGCCGTATATTTATATCGTGAAACCTTAACAAAATTATAGTTTTATTTACACGTGTGTTATATCGAAAAAATATATTTCTCTTTTTGCTTCCTTGTTCTCATTTCGTTCTGTCGCTGCCTCTATTTTTAATTACCGAAAAATAGGTTTGTATTCGTTCGTAACAGCATGAAAACAACATAGTACTTAACCGATATCTAATATATCATGTACCAAAGGTTGATACATGCATCTTTTTCAAAGCAATTAGATTTTTAAAGCGTATTATTTACAGTTGATAGTACTTTGCGGAAATTCATTGTTATTAATTTAGTATTAATTTACTTTGCAACAATCCGCAATGTTAACCGCAAAGTATACTCGTAGAGTCAACTCACCCTGTTGATGATCTGTTTCGGAGCGAAACACGTGTTGGTGACGGTATGTGTGGTGTTGGTATATACTTTTATTTATCATAATTGCATGTTTTCCTTTGTGGAAGGGAGAGGTTTCATGCATGTATAGAAATATATACCATCATACATTGTGCTTGCGGATTGTTGCAAACTAAAGTAATACTAATTATATAGCATATTATTTAAATTTATTTACAAAACAGGGTGTATAATTTTCTTCGACGTAGAAAACGCATGACTCTTATTGATCTTAATTAAGAATTTTAGTGTGAAAACTCTATAGTTTTCATAGTCTACTTTACAGACCTTTCTATAAGAAACACCACTTTTTGATTTAGTTATTTTCCTATTCTCGCGTGAATATTCGCTCATAGAATAGGTACATCTGGCTTCCATCTTTCGTTATTACGTCAGATCAATACTCTCCAAGAAAAATGGTTGTGATATATGTACAGACAAATAGACGATTACACTACCTGGACATGGTGTAATTATACACCGCATCAAATAGCAAAAATTAAATCCTATAAAACTATTAAGAAAGTATTCTGCATTGTAAGCAGCAATATTAGTAATTTACTTAAATTTGTTATAACAACTATATATATAACAAAATATAAAGAGATTAAATCGAATATGTAACAGAGCGATAGACTTACCTACTCGTAATCTAGTTACATATTATTTCATTGTAACATCATAAAAATGCTTTGTCAGATATATCTCCGCGGGTTAACATCGATATGTAAACAGTTCGAGTTGACCAACTGCAATCCCAGCGGAGTAAATTGCGTACCTCAACACTTATGTACTGACGCAGTTGCGTTGCCCTCATACTTGAACTATGGAATGGAATATTAAAATGCAATTTGCGCATGCGAATCATTTCCACACGAGTTCTGTCGTCACACTATTCTACTCGCTGTTCACTCCGGACGAAAGGCGGTTAGGTCCAATCCACTGGTAAATTTCTAATTGGAAGACGTCACAAATCTTTGATAACTTTATGGTGGTAACATTATGGATAACTTCATTCAACGGAGTGAGTGATGGTTTAAACACGTACTAATTGCCAGATGGGCAAAGAACCCTACTACTATTCTCAAGTATCTTCAGGGTTGTTCAGAACCCAGCGACGTCTAATATTAACCCACCATAATCTTGTCCATTGCTCGGTAAGGCGCCGGACTTATTGGCTTAGACTCAAGGATGAATGGACCCTCTGACATCACTTAATTGTAATGATCTGTACGACTCGAAAGTTACCCTGCAGCGTCGCTAAAGCAAACTTACGCTTAATGCAAACAGAGGTGATTACTAGCAACAAGGCGTTCTATTTCAATCCCTTGTATTGTATCTCTCATCGACTTAAAGCAATAAGTCCTTTTTACTTTAATAAAAATAGTTTTCCGGCAGTGGCCAAGTAACATAAAAAAGGATTTTAAGTATTTATTCAATTTGAGGTCAACCACCGCATAATCTATTTTCCAAATTTATATTTCTCATCAATAAGTTCGGTACCTGAAGGCTTTTCCTAATGCTAGCCTGAAATTAGTTGGTGCGATGACGTAAGCTCATTCCAAGAGAACATTTATTGATTGTACGAGAATTTGCTTCAATCAATTAGCGGCACACTGAAAGACTTCATCTGACATCTGGCACATTGCTGAATAAGGAAACGTACTTCCACACGCTACCACAGTGCGCGTTAGGGGCTGGCGACCGACCCAAGTCTTGGATGTTTTTATGCTGCTCGAAAGCCGATCAAATATGGCCTATAATGTTTTGACGATTAAAGACCGCCAAAAAATTTTGTTCATGAGTGCTAGCTTATCACACAGAAACAATAGCAACTTTATCCAATGCGTTCCGTTCGTGCAACAAATATATTAACCCAAAATAATAATCAAAATGCATTGTAATTCGTCATGATACTCTACTGAACTCACAAAAAGAGATTCTGAGTTATGTGCGATAGTCTCCCAATCCAATTCGACGCATATGAGATGCACCGGGACATAGTGTAAATGCATTATTATATAGATCTAAGCAATTAATAGTATCTTAATATCTAGGAACGTATTCCATGAATTTAACTTACTTTCCGACAACGGGTTTCGGAAATGGCCAGTGATAATCGCTGTTGGTTGTTGAATTGAAATCATCCATTTTTAGTTGTCCTGGAAAAGTTTTATGCATTTATTAAAAGTTTCTACCTGTATCATCATCGTCATATCTGATCACGCACACTAATACTAAATATTGAATGGAAGTAAAACATTGGAGGGTAGCAGTGATGGCCTAGCAATTTAAATGTCAGTCTGGCACAAAAAAGGAGGAGTTCGAATCTTGTACGAAGATCTAAGTAAGTGGTTGAAGTTCATGAAGTTCTATCCATCCCCGAGTCCACTAACCTAACCTAACCTCCTCTACTCGTGGTGCTTTCTACAGAGCAACGGATAGAGTCACAGCGTCATGTTTTTCCTGGAGTGGATTCGCCGGGTTCTGTAACTCCTGTGTTTAATCCCGTTAGTACCCGTGCATGTTTCTAATTATATTAACATCTCAATCAGTCTCCTAGATCAATTGTAAAAGTTTTAACGTTTAGGTTTTAGTACCGGGGAATCATATATAAAATGGTTTTGGTCTTTCTTTCCCGGCAAAACGTCGGTGATGCTGTGGTTTTTTAGTGTGAAGGTGACATGCCCTTCAAAAATAACCACTTCATTTCACGTCCTTTATATAAATGTACGAGCAAGTGTACAAGAGAACAAAAAGCAAGTAGAAGCTTACAAAATAATGTCCGGAAAGGCATAGAAGACAATAATAAATTTGGTAAAGGTAACACGGCAGGCACTAGTTTTCGCCTTTGATATTGTGAATATGCCTAGACGGTGGTAACCACTAACCATCAGGTGGACCGTCTACCCGTTTGTTGCATATTGTGATAAAAAATGTTGTTTTATCACTTTCTTCCTAGATTTTAAATAAACATTGCTCTGATTTCTTGTCATAGCGTTTTAAAAGATTTGTGAAATCCAAATATCCGCATTTAGCGAGCTTTGTGGACAGTGGTCTTAACGCTCATCGTCAAAATAGAATATTAAATAACGTTTGTCATGAACATTATAAATTGAAGTTAAAATTAATATCATCGTGTAACTAACTGTTATTAATTAAATCTTTCGACGATTTGGTACAATGTTTGACAATGAAATTTTTTTATTTACCTTAGTTGATTACGTCAATGTTTTTTAAATTTATTACAACTATTTTAGCTAACTGACACCCAACATAATTTAATACAGCTTTGGAAGCCAAAAATTTGATTTGCAATAGAATTTCTTCAATAAGGGAAGATAGATTCATTTTGAGATTTTGTTTTTTTTTTTAGTTTTTGACAATCTTTCATAATATTTATTTTTAATATTTTTTTCTTAATACATTCTCCAAAAGGGATATTACAATTTCGCTACCCTGTAGTTTATATCCATGGCTCAAAAATACTTAATATAAGTTACAAAAAACATTTCAATGAATTTATTTCATATAATTTAATTCAGTATATTTTAATTCTTTTCAATTTACTTATTAAAATGTCGTTTTTGCTCGAGATAAGCTCGACTACCTATCTGAGATATATAATAAAACAACTTAACATTTTCAGATACTCAATCATTGTCAGTAGGTATATTTTATATTTTTAGTAACAATTTAAAATAAACTCTGCTTACGTAACTATAAATAGCAAGCAACACATTTCTAAATAAAAATGACTATAAAATACATTCTAACCTGTAATAACAGACCTGTTATAAAGTCTACAATTGATACTAATATTATAAACGGAGACTGCGAATTTTGTGTTTTTGTGCACACACAGTGTAATCTCCGGAAACACAGCACTCATCTTAAAAAATATTTTAATATTTGAAAGGTATTATTCAGTTTGCATCATATATTATACTGTTTAACCCGAACGAAGTCTGGATGGGCCATTGTAACATAACAAATGTACGAGCTACTGGCTTAGACTGGCTACCCTTCAATAGAACCGCAGCTGTCAATGTCTGGCGTGTCGTATCGATAACCTTTGTATTTCATCCTAAAATGTCTTTCTTTCACTGCACCTTACACGCCGATAACTTTACAACCAACTCATGTTTCGTTTACTTTTTGTTGGTTATTTGTCTATTTGTATTGAACTTACAGGTATGCACCGAAGCGTGTGATTACTACTGCAGTACAATGTACCTTCATTACAAAAGGTTTTCCGTAGCAGTCAGCAAGGTCTAGGCTCAATTTTTGTTATCATAACACTAGATGGGGACAATTAAATTTAGTTAATAAAAAAGTCAATAGACAAAATACGATCAGTATAAACTACAAAAAATTTATTAACGAAGTAAGGAATCCTAAGTAAATACGGTTTAAAACTACCTATTACAGGGAAATATTTTGTTTAATCAAAATTAACATTAAGAAAACATTGCCATTAAAAAATATCACTCCCAAATTTAAACCGCCTTCATGTTCGAAAAATCACTACTTTGTTTACTAATAAATACTTTTAAGATGTTCTATCTTCGTCCTTTTATCGTATATAATTTCATGCACCTTAATTTGGTAGCATAAATTATGGGTTGCCATTAAAATAATATTATTTCAACATTTATAAAATTAGTATGAAGTTCTTTAATTATCAAAAATAATTTGTACTTGAAAGATGTCTCAATTTAGAAATTAACATATCATATAATATTATTTTTTTCTAAATTGAGAAAATGATACTATTAGTACTAATTAACGGCATTTATATAATAACGAGTTATATCAGTTTATGGGAGAATTAGTAAATGAACTGGCAATAATAAATTGTTTGGATGCTCCATAAACCTGGCAATTCTGCTATGTTTTTCTGTCATCAGTCATCAAATCAGCTGTGTATAACACACAGGGAACATGTAAAAACAAATGTGCGTATTTAAAATTTTGGTGTGAAAATGTCAACTGGAATATTTGATAAAAAAGCAACTAAATGTTTATGATAATTCCATCGCGGGAGAGACATGGCGCGCCGGAGAAGCAGCGGTATCACGAGCCTGGGATTTAACCAGGACCAAGGTTTGAATCACTTCCTAGTTCGTCAACCTGTTCTTTGTTCTCAGGTGGTTCGCGTTTTATTCGTTTTGCGGATGACCTAACCGCGTAAAGTGTTTTGTTGGGTCGGGGAGGACGTCAGGCGATGGTGCGAACACACAGGTCATTGGCAGTCGCGCCACGCTGCTAATAGTGCGACAACCGAGCGATACTCCACGTGTTGTTTATATTTTTAGTCACACGCCCACGCAGTATCTTTCCCCACGGTGTGATACTGTTGTTTGGGTATTGGTTTTGTACACCCCCATTCATGCGTTCTGCTGATATTCGACGCGCAATTCCTAAGCATGACGTGACACAAGTCACGTATTATTGTACACTTATTTAAAACCTTTGTTGTAATGATGACAATGTATATAGTTTTATTATGAGATAAAAGTCAGTCCCGTGTAGTGTAAAAAGGTAGTGTCGTCTTATATCCTGACCTTTTTTCAAGCATTAGAAGATCCAAAAAAATGATATTTAAATTGACTGTTATCATTAACGTCATAACCGGTGCCCCAGTGCTAGACTAGGTCTCATCTCATAATAAATGTGTACTAAAAGCCTACTATTGCTCTATGAATTATGGTCGGTAAGTAAGGATTACCCGACTTTACACACCTTTGTGAATATTACTAAAGCTCTCGGGCATACAGGTTTCCCCACAATGTTAAATTTCACTAAAGCTAGTAATAATTAATTTTTAGTATACATATAATTTTAAATTCACACTTATATATGGAATTTGAACCATAATACACCAGCGGGAAACCAATGTTCAAACAATATTTTCTTTACCCGGGTAACAAAAGATTATCTTACAACACTAACAAGAAAGCAATTGATTCTATGATTGTTGAAAAATTGTTAACATATTTTGTGTTTTCTTGTGTATACATTCACCTTCAACTTGATACTACAATAAACTGAATTTGTAGTATTAAATTTCTAGTTTAGCATACATTTTTCATCAACCTTAGTGGATTAAAGCAATAAAATATTACAAAGTAGATATTTAGGATCATATATAGGATAGATATTTAGGAGTGATACATTTTTTATGTGTGTATATGTATTTTTTTTACATTGTTAATAATTAAATCTTGAATCCTTGACAACTCAGCATGAATTTTTAATACTAAATTTGCACTAGAAAACTTTAAAAAAATTGTAACTTAAGTTACAAATGAACAAAAACTTGTGTGCGGCAAAAGTCCAATGTGCAGAATGATTTATTAAAATATAATATTTGTCAGAGATTATACTTTGTTATATAAGTGAACATAAAAACTTTAAATACTCAATGAGTTTCAAAGGATTATTTGGTTATCCACCTGCAATAATTTTCACACAGCACAACATATTGTAAAAGTAGGTATCATCTATGTCACCTGGATAAAAGCTTTCATTTACAGTATGGATTCCATGACAACTCTTGTCTCATATATGTAAATTGAGTAAACACTTCCCACATTGTAATTTCCACAGAGCGATGTTGTAAGGTCCTTCATGAAGAGTGTTTGACGCTTCTCACTTGAGCAACAATATGTTGGTGACCCAGGTATTATGAAAGTTTATGGATTGCGGTGATCACTTATGTCTGATGACATCTCCTTGTTTAGGGGATTAATGCATAAATACATTATTGTATTACATGTTATCTTCCGTTTAGGTAGTATAATTAGTATATTTATTTTTAGTTCCAATCAGCCATGTTATTAAACAATGTTGAAGACCATTATAGATAACCCATAGTAAATATTAATATATCTCTTTGTTTACTACTCTTTTCTTTATTAGGACAGTGTTACAGTTTTAATTTTTGTCAATATTTAATCTATGTAAATTTAGTGAAATATATCATCAACATTTAATTTTGGTATTTCATGAATATAAACCTAATCATAACTATTCACTGAACAGTGGATAGTCTCCTAGAAACGTGGTGATTTGATTGTGATCACACTTTTCTAATATAACAGGTGTATATATGTGATTTTGTACCTGTATTGCACAAAATAAAATGCAATGCAAAAGCTGAATGTTGAAGTACTAATAACTCCAAATAACAATATGTTTAAATTACAACAATACAAATTACAACAGAAATCTATAGGTTGCAAAGTATATTATTTACCAGATGTACTGTATATCTAATTTGTACAAAAAAACTACCTTTCTACATCAAAATAAAACTTGAACAGGTGGCCTCTATGTAGATATTTTGATGCATACCGTCCTACAATCATATCC
Organism: Megathymus violae; assembly: GCA_003671415.1. NCBI lineage: Eukaryota > Metazoa > Arthropoda > Insecta > Lepidoptera > Hesperiidae > Megathymus > Megathymus violae. The sequence goes on along the minus strand of PDGT01000012.1, from coordinate 7,414,908 downwards.
GTGTTACTACCGTGCTTACTACCATCAAAGAAACAACTATAACTTCTTATAGTGGCTTGCTGGACGACACCAATAGATCATCGACATCATTGTAAATGTGACTTTGAGCATACTCCACCAAGGTGATCCAAAGCAGACGGTGATGGATCTGCTTCTTATTATCTTCTTTAAATTCAATATTTGCTTGTTTGGATTTTACTCCTTAAACTTACTTATCTTGAAGTTACCTTGAGCTAATTCACCCAATGAAATCATGTGTGTTACCAATTGCTAATATTAATGTTTTCTTGACAATAATTGGATCACTGTATAACTTGAAACAAATTCTTTTCATTTTAATTTTGATGTAGAGTTGTATGTGGAGTACAAAGAATATAGGTGCAATTATTAGGGACTAGATTGTCTGTGGGCATAATTGTTTTGGGCGAAGTTATCTGTTTGAATGCAACAAAAGGTTGTGTGTAGAGGTAAGAAGACTGAAGATAATTTTTCTAATATTTACTTGCAGGCTGCTTCACATGTTGCCTAACATCTGGCCTGCGCGTTTACAATGTGGACCCACTTGTCGAAAAGGCTCACTACAGTAAGTAATTATGGGCACTAACTTAGTTTTATTTTTGATGAGGCTTGATACCTACTGCCCCACTTTGCACCAACACGGATTTCTAAGAGTTTTATAGCAAACCCAATGTTCTTATGAAAAACGAAGGTCACATAGCTTAACAAATACAATCTGGCGCTGACAACCTCGATCGACGGCTTACCTTGTGCTCCGAAGCAATGAAGCACTTTAAAAAATGTTGGGCCTAAAAGTCAATTCTTCTTGTATTAAATTTATATGATGTCATGCACATGTTATACTATGTATTCCTACTTAAAATACATCTAATCTGGTCATATTGACCATGCTTAACATAACTCTCACCGTCAAAGAAACCAGTTTGCCGATTTCTTCTTTCTTGTAAGGCATTCTTCATAATTGGTGCTAGAAGAGACTTGTGCTAAGTGGAGGTCTCTTCTCATATTTTATTTAGTTTCGGAGCGTATACCCACGTTACTAATGACCTGTTGGCAGACTACACATTAAATTATGCATGACAATATTAAGGTCAATTTAAATAGCCTGCGAGGTTTTTTACATTACACGCTTTATATTAGCTTGACTCATAGATGACAGTATATATATATATATATATATAGAAGAGCACGATTGCTCCAAGCCCCATGTAATGGTGACGCGTTAGATGAAATGATGAGATTACGAGAACTTGCATAAATTGAATCAGAATTCTTTATCACTTATAACATGTAAAAGTTTCAAGTGTGCTTATACTATTTAACTTCAGTTTAATTTTAAGACTAAAAAATTAAATGTAGTTTAAAGAAACTAAAAACACGCTTTTGGAGAAATATTAACTAAAAAATAAATTACAGTTCAAAAAATCTAAAGAAATAGACTTTCGTAGCCAACGAACTAAAAGATTGAAAATAATGTTAAAATATACAGCTTGTGATCAAGAAAAGGAAAAAAAAGAGACATAGAATTTCCTTTAATTCTGTATCCTATAATATTTTGAACATATTCAAAATAACATAAAGTAACTAACAGAACAGTTAGCTTTAACATAAAAAAGCGTGAGGTGCTGGACATCAGGTGTTGAAAGCATCTCTCTTTTTCTCTCTGTTCTAACATTTCTCGCCTCGTCAGGCAAGGAGGAGTTGGGCGAGGTGTCCCTCTGTGAGATGGTGTTCCGCACGAACTGGCTGCTGCTGGTGCGTGCTCGGCGGCCCTGCAGCTTACTGCTGTTGGACGACCAGCAGCGCGCCTTCCGCGCCGAGGTGCTGTTCAAATCGCCCATTCGAGCTTTGCGCGCCAGGCGGGACAAGTGAGTTGCAAAGATTCTTAAATTAATTAATATCTATTTTAATTGTCATTCATAAGCATATTTTTAACGAATTTGAATGGTTGGAATACGAGTATTACTAGAGTTGTCATACGTTTATTGTAGACCACGAAATCCAAATTTTCTGTCGTTCTTTTCAAATTGCAGCTGCTGTTTTATGATAAAAAGCTATTTGCTACTGTAAATAGGCTTTGGCAAACAAAAGGTTATCCTTCTTTTCCTTACTTGCCATGTCTTTCATTACCTAATTGGTTTCAGAAGCTGTTTTAATTCGTAAGCTGGTTTGTAGTCGTTCTGGTATATATATATTTGAATAAGAATAATGACAAATTATATTTATATATTGTTAATATTTAACTACATTGTTACATACGATACCTAAACAATTATGAGTCATTGTCACAATAAAACAACAACGCTACATCGTGCGAATATTCACCTCAACTTGACCTCACATGGTAAAGTTCTTCAGATTATGTTTTTCAACTCAACTCATCGCGTGTTGTATTTATTGATATCGCAACCGTATGTTATTGCGACCCAGTTGAACGCAACGTGGTCTCGGCTAATCTCGAAGTTTATCCGTGCAATCGGGTCGAAATATCAGCGTAGAACAGTTCAGGAGTTCTCCGATCCAACGACGCAATAGCGACTGTATAAAAACGGATCACACATTTATATTATAATTAAACAACCTGATCATATGTTCGGTGAAACGGATTCATAACGGCATATTTATTAAAAAAAAAAGTTATGGCATTAACATGATACCAAGATACAAAACTGAATAAAACAGTCGAATGACCCAGATAACAAACAACAGCACCCAGGAGCCCCGTTTCTCGAATTATGTACACGTTTTATCAAAACGCAGTCAATTAATCCATTTGTCACGTGACTATCGTCGGTACGAAACGGCGAATGTTAATACGCAAAAACGTACGCATTACGATAAATCACAGGGCTGTCTTATGCACGAAATACGTGAACTACTTTAGTATTGCGATTTACTGAAGTTAATAAATTTAATACTTTTACAAAATCTAATTCCGCGTTTTTATTATCTGCATTGCTTAATAATAATGGGATATTTATTTAACGAACAAATATTTCTTGCGTTTGTATACGAGAGACGCACGAGCTCCTCGACCAGGCCCGGCACAGGCCGCTATAAAATATAAGTAGGTAAACATGTTACAAATTCGTAAGGCAGCTAGCTGTGTTTAAATTTTAATTAAGTGTGTAAATGTAATGAAGTATAAATAATATATCGGTCTGGTTTTTAAGTTTTATGCACGCGTTGTTAAAAGTTCAACCAACTGTATTACAGTGTATCGAGGATAATGAAAGGAGTTGAACGATTTTAGTCACGTTTGGGATGAGTGAATAACCTCTAGTAACAAAATTTCATAATCGCATGAATGGATTGTCGGATGTTTTGGAAAAAGTTTGTGCAGACTAGAAATTCTTGTACCTTAACGAGTTAGTCACTAGTTACTGGGCTCTATATCGACCTGCCCGAAAGCAGCATTTTGGAGTAAGTTTATTCTGAATCTAAGAGATCGGTGCTTTGAAGTACCATGCTAATGATTTGTATTCGTCGTGAAGGCGCACTGTTACCAAGTACCCGTTACAGTTATAGAGACTGCGGTAATTTTTATCTTATTGACGAATAAATAAAAAACAAAAAAAAAAATAGGATATCAAGCAAAAATTATATTTTGACCAGATAGATTGTCGCATGGAAAAATGAACCACCAACGCGGGTATCATATTTTTGTAATATATTCTTGATGCTTCCGTGAGCAAACAAGGTACTATTGCTATTACATGGTAATTTCTCAAAGGCTTTGGACAGCGTAGATCATATGTAAGCCATTACGGTGTCTGGGCAAGATTGTGCAATGAGTTACAAGGGATCTTTATCTGGTTGGATAGCTACATCGTCGTGTCGTAGCGTTGTTGTGGTTATGTCGAATGCGGATTTAGTCGCAACCGAGAAACTGAACTCATCGGTCGTCGATTCCTCCTTGAGAGGCAACGCGTCAATAACCACTTACCTCATATATGTACGTTTGCTCTCTTATCAGCTGTTTACGTGACAAAATTATAACTTTGCATATAATTTTATTTATGAACGAGTTCCAAACTCGTAAATAGAGAACACTTTAGAGGAGTTGAATAGATGAGCAAATCGTAATATCCTCTTTCACTCGCACGTGAATAAAGCAACTTATAAGTATGTACGTCACTTTGAAGACAGTCGTTAACTGGTTTTGGTATCTGTTAAGCATCGCGGAACCGAAGGGAAATTTTATCACTTCCTGGTCCAAATAAGATAATTACTTCGAGCTCGGCGTTAAAATCATAAATAAGGTTTTATTTACAATCGTCGAAAAATTTTTTTTATTTTTTTATTAAAAGTATATTATTTTTGGTCTTTAGGGTGTCAAAGTCAGTCATAATTTTGTAGAATTCTCAAATTAATTTGAAAATTTCTTTAGAAGATATATCATACCCGTGCGATGAGGTGAATTATTCGCATTGTTGGGTCCAAGCTATGTTTACCTGCGTGAGTCACACGACCGAGCGTGTCAATGTGTTTCAGTACTGACACACGTGGTTTGCGATTAAAATTAATTACCTTATTGTTAATTCGTGACCGAGGTTAATGAATGAAAAAATTGCGCACTTACATCGATCAAAAATATAAGAAATCAGTTTTTTTCCAATTATAACGTTGAAAAATATTTCGAAAAATTTATCTTAACTTAAAATTATATCGAAATTATTTTAGCTCGCTAAAGTTTTGTAGACATATAAGTGAGTAATGTTAGCTTACTTCTAAACATTGAAAAAATTGCACATAAAATATAACTACATGAAACTGTTTTCCTGATATTTTTTCAAAGCAATTAAACTGCTATAAAACGTTTCATGGCACAATTAAAAGACATGCGTATACATATGTTGACCTGATCAGTTGATGAAATGAAAACGGACGAAGTTCGCAGTGTTCATTGGTGCCAAACCCATTAAATTAAAAATTCGTCCAACTTAAACTACTTTATGCGTCTTTACTATTTTTATAAATTAATTCGATTTCGATTAGTTTAACAAATTCGTACGTTGCATAGACATGATTTGGAGAAACCCTGCTCATCGACCGAGAGGTTCCGGATGGATTTCGGAGTATGTTTATGTAAACATGGCAGATTGTTTAGTATTTCGTATTCATAAAAGAAATTTCTCAGACAATTGTCCGGAAACTTCTTAAAAATATAGCTTTGAGGAGACCATGATGTTTTTGACCATTACTCTTCGCGCCAGTCGCTTCATTATGACATGTTTAAAAGTAAGTCGTGTGCGATAAGATAGGAAACCTTCACCTAATAACCCACTACTAGTTCGAAATGGATATTATTCATACATGAGTTACATATTTACATTGTGCGACTTAATGATATTTTTGAATTGTTAAACCAGCAACGCTTTATTGTGAGGAATAAACTACGATTAACTTATCCAAGCGACCAACACAAGTAGACTATAGTTGAATTGCTGCTAGCGTCCGGATACCTGTCTCCGAATAAGTGGAATTAAAGCGAAGCTCATATGCCTTTGAGGTCATTAAAGAATTCTCGGGATATTTTCTGACATCGTACCATTTGATACCACATTTGTTTTTACGTATAAGTTCCTAAAATTACAAGTTGCTGTACGATGTACACTTCTAATAGCTCAAACTTAAAACGTTCACATACTGACACACCCTTACCAGGATTCCCTGTGTTGCGAGATGCAAGGACGTTCAAATGACAAAACCCAAAGCAAAAGATAAACACTGACTTGAGAACGAAAAAATATTTATCTGTCACAACCATGTCAACCAGAAAACGAAGCCTTGCTTCGCTGAAAGGGTCAGTACCAACTGGTCTATGTGGTAGTAATTTCAAATGTTCTTATTGTCGACATATCTCCTGTAGAATGGGAAGAATGAACAATAGTTCACATTTAATTTTGCTTAGAAAGTGAAGGTAACACACGCCTACATGTTCGATCTTGACGAGCGTGCTAGGCTGCCGATTTTGTATGCACGGCGCGATCAATTATAGATAATAGTCTGACGCAACACATACATATACATACGGAGCCCAGATCGATTAATTGTAACAATACTAATGTGATGTTAGGAATGACAATAAAATTAAATTTGTAACTAACAATAACCTAGCGTCTATTTTTTTAATGGCTCACGCCAATGTTTGTGCTTCTATACGAATCGATGCGATGACATGATGACAGCATATGAAACACGATGTCATCCGATGGACTAAAGAAATAGAACGTTATGTTGAATATTTGTTGTTATGTTTACTGATTGTCGTATCTTTGTTATTTATGTGGAAGTTAAAAACGAGCCTACAGTATTTTTGTAACTTATCTTTTCGAAAACCTTTTAATAATATCCGGGCTCTGAATTAGGTTTTCGGATTATGCGCTTGGGGAATACTCTTCCTCCCTTGAAAATGTTTCGGCTTATAAAAGATACTAGGCCATTAAAATCAGTTTGACCCTAGGCAACGACTCAATATAATATTGTATCGTTACAGTTAAAACCAGTTTTTAGATAGAACGCGTTTTCCCTAGTTAGAACTAGTTTTTACTAAATGCCTTTGTTAAATCTAGAATTTAGTTTAGGTTTGGTTAGATTAAAATGAACGAGCGCACAGCGCGCGGATGGCGCTCGGAAAGGGATTCTCCCACACTTGTCGAAACTTGTCGAATCAGGTGACGTCTCGCGATCAATGAGAATAACGTGCGATAAACTTTGAGAACAGTTTTAACTGACTCAAAAAACGTGTTTTATCCAGTAAGAACTAGTTTTAACAAAGGCATTTAATAAAAACTAGTTCTAACTAGGGAAAACGCGTTCTATCTAAAAACTAGTTTTAACTATAACAGACTTGAAAATTAATTTGTCCTTCCCTTGCACAATGCTAACTGCCTCGTTTCTAAGGGACTCTTGAAGATCAACGTGCCTTCTTTGCACGGCATGACAGTCTGATACAAAGCTACCGTTTTCCTGACGTCGCAAAGATGAACGAATAGGAAGCTGGACTCTGAGCTTGCGGCGACGATGTCCTATAGATGGGTCGGACCAAGATTTTCCACCTATCTTTCCACCGCCTTGCCGTGAAGATCGCTGATAGCTATCGGCTCCCCTTCGATTTATTTCTCTAATACAACTGTTTGCAAAGAATACTGGTTCTTTGGATGTACCATTAAAAACAATGGAGTACGAAAGTTATGAACTTAGACTCTGCTTAATATTCAAAGCATGAACGGACTATCCTTGACTTACTCGCGAGTAGGTCAGGTTCCGTGTTATCCTATATCAAGGAAATCTATTGTGTTAGTTACCTTGTCATGAAACTATTGACTGATATAATTTTATCATTCACATATTCCGTTTGGATGTTACATGTTATGCGCAGGTTGTGTAGAGCCGGATTGATGACAACACTAGTAATTTGGTCGTGAAACGAATTACTACGAGCGTTCTAAAATATTGGTTCTCTGGTTAATTCTTCTGATTAATTAACTCGATGAACAGCTTCATGTCACAACAGTACATATACATTTTTTTAAGATTAATGTTACTCTGTGCCAAGTATGTGTGTACATAAATAAATAAATAATAAATAAATAAAACAGTTGCCCTTACAATCAGATGGCCTCTCTATTCATTTGTCGGGATACAATTAGCTAAGTGGAATAGCGACCGTAGTAAATTTATGAGCCGGTTGGAAATTGAACTGGAACCCTTGGCTTTTTCGATAGGGTCTTTACCAAGTTCAGTATTTTAAGGAGTTTTGAGATCGACAGGAAAATCGTAGTCATGCCGAACAAGACCCAGCTCTATCTATACATTTCTCTTTCATTCAAGCTCTAAAGAAACATATATGTATGTATTCTACACGCATCGGTCACTCATAACTATATAACCGCGTTTTCAGTGTGTAAACTGTTTAACTCTTCCATTGTAAATGTATATAAAATTTGTGAAGAAAAATTAACAACATTTTATATTAAAATTGGACTGGTGAAAAATGTTTCAACCCATTGGAGATCCAGGGCATTATCCATTTCTTTTGGGATACAATATATCGAAGGAAAATAAAATTTATTTTAATTATGTTTTATTTAGAGTGGCGGTGGTCCTGACGTCGTCGGTACAGGTGTTGGCGTTGCCGTCGTTGAGCCGCGTGGCGTTGCTGCGCACGCCGGCGTCAGCCAGGCCCCTGTGCGCGCTCGCCACCGACCCTAACGCACCCCAGCTGCTGGCCGCTATGGCCCACAGGCGTGGCTCCTTACAGTTGCTGGTAATTAATTTAAATTTTGATGATTTTCATTATTATTATTATTAATTACACCATACCTGACCAATACCTAAATTACCAGCTATTGTTACTTGGATTACCAACATTACCACATTACCTTTACCAGATATACATCAGGGGACAAATAATTAGGTATAACAGCTAACATAATAATTAGGTATAACATTTATTATTATTATTAGCTGAATGAAACAACAGGAATATTGACGTGTGTTAGAAACAAGACTATATTTTTCCATATGCATCCAGCCGCCATTTTCAATACTTCAGCATCTTGGAATGTTCGGTGAACCATCGGGAAGTATTGAAGAGTATAGTACGTCTTCACAAACAGACCGATACACAAATCTACAAGAGCGAACAGTACGGCTATATTTTTAACAGTTATTTGGTTACACGTGTACAGGGAATCTACACGTCGTTTCACGATTTTTATATGAAATCAACACTTGGAGACATGTTGTTGGAAAAAAATCTGTTTTCTTATTTATCAAACTTATTTCTTGTTAAACTAATTGATATATTTTTATAGGTTAAGCTCTGTTTATTATGATATCTTTTTACGAATAACCATTCCATTCAGAACAGCGTTATTCATCTCCGCTTCTGAGAACAATTACTGGTAGTAGTGGATATCCATCCCGCTATACACAGAAATCCACAAAGTAAATACACGTTCCAATCCTATCAAAAAATTACGCAATCCACGGCTGCAATAGTTAATTGAATTCCACAGTTAATAGCGCAGGAATATCGTAAATAAATGTATTTTTAAAGTTCTACTTATGACAGCTCATTGAAAAAAGCGGCCTGTCAAATCTGACAAGTCGAAAACGCGCCAAAAACAACAATGTTAATAAACATTCAGCCAATGCCAGTTATTGACATCTTTGGGTGGTGTCTGTTCCAGGACGTATCCCGGGCAGTGAAAGGCGCCCAATCCAGCTCTCCGGCTGTAGTGGGTTGCCATCAGACAGAACTGGTGTGCTTGAGCCTATCCGCCAACGGCGCGAAGCTAGCCACCGCGTCTGAGCGCGGCACCATCATACGTATATGGGACACCGGCAGCAAACAGATGGTGCACGAGCTGAGGCGAGGTTCGGATTACGCTGATGTCTATTGGTGAGGATATGCCAATTATTGTCATTTTTGGGAAATTTTGATGGGCAACTTTCACCTGAATAAGTCTACTTTAGAAGTACGCTAGTCGGTGAACGTACCGTGGATTTAGCTAAGCTCTATTGCGCATTATAAATAAACAAACACTTGTTTCGGCGAAGAAAAAACATTGTGAGGAATCCTTCATACCTGTGAGTTCCCCACAATGCTCTCAAAGGTGTCTGAAGTCTGCCAATCTACCCGGTGAGTGTGGTGGACTGTGTTCTTAATCCGTCTCAGTGCGAGAGGAGACTCCAGCTCATCAATGGAACAATTATGGGATGTAAGAAACGATCAAATCTTTCAAAGCGATATTAAGATTTATTAGCGTAATTATCTATGTCTAAACAACATTTAGGATTATCTGTGAAATGTTATTCTCGAACTCGACATTAGATTTCAGTTAAATATGTTATAACCGGCTTTAGAGATGCTATCGGTATTAGCGAAACAACCGCGGAGGTAACGTGGGGCGTTGACCTCGGTTCAAGTTCAACGTAATTTTACGTTCGGCTAGTTAATGTTGTACGCTTCGGTACAACTGGACTGAAGTTGAAATTTTCTGTGTGCTAACTGCGCGTTTTACTTTTAAACGCTCACGCACATACTCGCACTTTTCTTTATGTTGAGTGAAACGGGCACACACAGTCAGGACATTGCTCGTTATGCAGTATCAAAACCTACTAGGTGTCTATGGAAAATTTAAATTAAGAATGCTCTCGTTATCAGCTTGCCATTTTTGGTGTGTGATCTGAATGGCAATATTGTCTTGAAGTAATTTGCTGTAACATTTTTCAATTTCTTGGCAGTATTTTTTTATATAAGAATAACTATTGAATACACTGTCTATCTTTTGGTACGTGGCCACTGCTGTCCATTCACATCCATAATGCCAAAGGCAATATCGACGCGTAGTCAACCCGAAACCCGAAGGTGGAACCCGGTGAACCCTTAATCACTGGCTCATGGACACGGCAACACTAAAAACATTTCATGGTTGATTCAAGAAGATGGTAGATATAGACAACAGAAAAAAAATGTAGCGTCGTGCACGAGAACCGTGTATTAAACTGGGTGGTACAAAGACCAGCGACCCCCAACAGATCCTCGTTCGTTGTTCAGCAAGATGCACCACGCGCAAGGTTGGCTTGGGCTCGCCATGGAACCAGGAAAACCTCAAACTTGTATACTGTGAAACATTTAATATGTAATCACCGCATTACACGGCCGCATCTAACTCTTACCTCCAAGGGGAATGCAAAACAGAAATGTCATACATACTGCTAGATAAATAATTTTATATTTTGAATTTTCAAGCATATTGTCCTAACATATATATATTCTATTACCGTAACGGGTACTCACGATTTTTGTGTTTTTACCGACGTTTCGACTCGATCACATGTATCATGATCACGGCGAATTGGGTCAAATATAGTTGAAAAGCGCCTGCCAAGCATGGCGATTAAGGCAAATAACCCGCTTTATGGAAATGTCCAAAAAGATGGACCGACGATCTGGTGAAGGTCGCGGGTGGCCACTGGGAGGGCAGCGCAGGACCGATCGTCGTGGAGATCCTTGGGGGAGGCCTATGCCCAGCAGTGGGCGTTGTCCGGCTAAGATGATGATGACAGTTGAAAACACAAAACTCGTACGTATCTTTTATAAATGAAGTGGATAGTGTATGCGGTGATGTAAGTTTAAATTCATAAAATAGTTATGTAAAAAATTAATGATTTTGATTAATGTGAGCTACCAAGGGTCCAGTTCAGGCAGTCTACGTTCGTGGGGGGCAAGCAATTTCCACTCCCATTCATCCGGTATATAAATTTATGTCCTATTTAATTTTCGAAACCATGTTATAAATTGTATCCATATTAAATGATTGCTAACGCTGAACGACGTTTTCGACTGTACATGTGTAGTCCCTGTGGCGCAGAGGATAGCGCGTTGGACTTCTAATCCAAAGGTCGTGGGTTCGATCCCCACCAGGGATGAATATACAGCACATATTTTTAGGATTAAGTTCTAATCGTCAATTAGAAATATACAACATATGAGAATAATTAAATATTAAATTTTGTGAAATTTAAATCGTACAGGCTCAATTTTTAACGAATACATTTACTTTACAACCTTCTTATCGTCTGTAAAATTTATATGTTAAATATACAATTTAACATTTAATTTCCCGCTATATTCAAATTTGTGTACAGTTAAGGTAATGCATTCAGTATTCCCAGGATACTTTAATTTTATTAATTTTGCTAACTGCAGCCGTTATACTTCCCATTAATTATTACAGAATAAATTTAACTTTATCACTGAATTGGGATTCCATGTTTTCATTAAAACAGCGCAATCCCCAAAAAATAATCACCGATATATTGCTTTTTACCCTAATTGTTCAACTAGTCATCCGCTCTCGCTAAGTCTCAATAAATTACGCTTTACGTTTAGAAATATCGCCGACGTCGTTTTAGAAATGAGTTTTCCCAGTTTTGTGAATGAGAAATATATTAATTTATTATAATAGCTGCAGCCGGATAGACAAAATTTCATTTACTGCCCTATGAGAAGAGTGGCCATTAAATGTATTTTGTTTTCTTGAAAAAGAAATCGATTTCGAACGATTGAAAAAGAAACAAGTTGTGGTTTTTTTTTATTTTTCTGAAATTCATCACCACAAAAAAATTGAGGTGATCTTTTGTTTCGGTGAAAGACAACATTATGAAAAATACACGACACTCCTTTGTAATATCCTAAAATTGAAATCGGATACCGGCAGTTTTTCAACGAGGTCATCTACAATCCTAACCTCTGGTTCCATGGGTATCCCGCATCAGCAATATTAGGTCTAAGTACATGACAAATACCCAACACGGGTGATACAAATCCTGAAATTCCATGTGGAAACGACATGTACTCTTAGATAAATTTACAGAATAGACGCAGAACCGATTGGAACACGATGTATTTTTCATAAAACGTCAATTGTCTCCAGCATAAGCTTCAATCTGTCGGGTAGTCTCGTATGCTGCGTGTCCGACAAGGGCACGCTGCACGTGTGGTCG
>PDGT01000012.1:7329737-7396189 GCA_003671415.1 Megathymus violae | reverse complement strand
AAATCCACTGATGAAAGCAGTATATCGCCAACCCTTAAACGCAGCCATAATTTCGTGATTGTGTAATAGTTATTGTAACTGCCACTTGTTTAGAATCATAGATTACCACTTGCTCCCATTAAAGAACTAATATTTACTAAAATAATGACACCAATTTATTTTCTTTTCTTATTGTCATCGTTGACATATTTGACATTTGAAGATTAATTTTTGACTGACAAATTCTGCTATATTTTTCTTTCGGACATCCCTTGACAGCTGACATATTAATAATGTCAAGTTATGGCTTTTGCATTATTCACAGAGCACTTTATTGGAGAGTACCTACTACCACTTAAAATTATCTCTGTGCTGTCGGCTTTGAAAATATTTGAACTATTTGACCTAAAATTAATAGCAAAGTTTTGATATATTTGGTTTTGAGACAAATACGTCTTAAACTTTAATGACAAGAATGTGGCTGTGCTCACTGATACTTCAGATTTATCTATGGAGTATAATCGATCACTGCGTAACCCGTTTGGTCGTGACCCTGGCTGTCGAGTGAGCGGTCCGGGTTCGATTCTGGGCTGGAGTTCCAAATTAAGTACTTAGGTTTTTTTAATTTAAGACGTTACCTTTTAGAACTTCATGGAGAAATCTCAAAGATATTATTTTCTCATGTTAGTGTTCTGCAATGAAAATAAGATTAATATCACAACAGCAGTAGACAGCTAAAATAAAATTGTTCTTCGTAAACTGTATACCACCCAGGTTTGTGCTCCTACGCTCCTACGTAGATAATGAGCTCGGTATTCATGGCGCCAGTTTAGGCAAGATAAGAAATATCTATGAACCAATTAAAGAGTATTGTATGGCCCCCCTTGTAAACAATAATCATTTTTTAGTTACTTAGAAGGTGCTCTCTTTAATGGAAAGTGAAATTCCAATTCGATAAGAAACTATTAGCGGAAACATTACGCTTCTAACCTTGACTAAAATACATTATGGCAACGCGTGAAGCTCTCTTCAAAAACAGGAAGCTTTGACTATAAAAATTATTTATTCATGCAAAAACCAAATAGTATACTTATGCGTAAATGTCGTATTCGTAAATAAGAATTTATAATTTGGTTTCGATACTGTTAATTCCATGTGTCCTTGTTATTTATAAATATACCACAGTATTATTTACCCACAATCTGTTTTTTAATTTTAATTTTGGAACCTTATTGTAAAATCGAACTCCAAACCCTATAAAAAACCCAGATCATTTAGAAAGCGTTACGAAGACGACCAGATTATATCTATTTCTTGTTCACGATTAACTGGGCCACTTTTCTGCTTGTGGATATTAAAATTTTATCGTATGAATACTAAATTACTATAAATAGAACCACAAGCCACAACAAGCGGGCTCCTCGCCGTGTGGTTGACCATCGCGTCTGTGACGCACGTAGTTGTACTGATACTACTGATCATTATGAATGGCGATGACCACTTGTCATTATGTGACTCAGTTCGTTCGTTAACTTAAGTTAAAAAAACAAACATTTTAATTTTTGACTAGTTACATTATTAAATTCAAATCCGCGGTGTATTATGTAGGTTACTAGAAAACCGTCCTCGTATCGCTTCGGAAAAACTACGCCTAACGCTTAAAAATAGCAATGGCATTGTTTTAGGACTGCGTTTTTCACGTTCTGTGAATTAGAAATGACCTTTAAGTTAATAAAACAGACAAATTTTCTAACAACTATTGTTTTGGGTTCTATTGCGTCAAAAAAAGTTTTTCTCATATATGCTTAATGTAGAGAAAGCGATCAGTTAGAATTTTAGTATATGCATGTATAGATTTATGTTATAATATTATTAGGTCTTATGTTTAGTCTTAACACGATAATAATACATTTAAATATGTTTGAAATATTTATTTTACTGCAGTTCAGTGAATAATTCAAATGATCTCTATAAAGAATCAGTGCAAGCTTGATAATGTTTCTACAGCATTATCGTGCAGGGTTAAAAGTTTACGTATGAGAATATGTATGATTAAATGCAATACAGAGTTGCATAAATACATATAGTTAAGCATGTACTGCTAAGATAGTAAATTTAACTGATAACGTTTCGCATCAAACTTGACCGTAGCGGGATTGAAGTTCACGTATGATTCATTCAAATCCTTCAAAATAACATGTTACAATTGTAAACTAAAGAGAATGAGTCATTGTTTAGCTAATTTTAACAATTACATATCTACCTTTTTTCTTCTTCTTCTACTTTAATTATTAATATTAGTAATATTATAAATATTATTAATATTTCGTATTTCATTTCGTATTTATATTTATATTTTGGTTCTTGTCTCCTTGAAAAGGTTTGAACAAGTAAAACAAAAAATGATTCACTTAGTTTAAACAAAAATGAAAAACATCATTATTAAACCGACTTGAATAAGAAAAACTATAAAATCATACTAAAATACAAAAATTATTAAATATATATATGTAATAATTTTTATGTATGTAGTTAATATTACTATGTATATATATATATATATATATATATATATATGTAGGAAGTTATTTTAAGTATAACTAAACTGAGTCTAGCTTTTGCACTGTCTACGTTGGTAAAAAAAAAGAGAAAAGATACACACACACACACACACACACACACACATATATATGTATACCCACCACATTGCCCTATTTTATTACTAATTTTGTTAGGATTTATGTCTATTTGTATGTGCGTGTGCGCGCTAATCTCAAAAACGGCTTAACCGACTTCGTTATGGTTTTCACTAATGTATTGCGGTGAGCATACCTTAAAATCTATAGTTAGTTTAATTTCAATCTACCCATATTTTAAAAAGTTATTAATTAATATAGGTATTACCAATTCATAGCGCGAGAAGAACTCAATCCTATAACTATGCAGGTGCTATTTCTAAGCGTAAGGCGTAGTTGGTGTAATAGGCCTTTACTACTTTATTAATAAAAATTGCCTTTACTACTAAAAACAATTGACTAAGACAAAAAATAAACCATTTCTGAGATACTTTTTCTAATTGTTTATTTAAATAAGTTAACACAACATTTAACAAGTGTACAATTTTGATTATATTTAACTAACGCTAGAGTAATTGTGAGTAGAATACAAAACAACAGTCTCATGACCAATTACTTGATCATGTCAACTTCAATCCTGTTATCATTATCACCGCTGTTCTCACCTTCCGCGAGAAGCTCCAAAAGCTTTCCGTAAACGAGTCTAGGAGCGTCCACAGCCCAGAGAAAATCGATATGGTTGAACTCTTTCAACGGTACGATATAGTGGTCAATAGGGTTCGCTAGTTGTACGTATAAATTTGTTACATCCACGTCACCCGCTAACCAATCATTCTGCGCACTCAACAACGCTATTGGTAGCGTTATTTTATGCAACTCATACTCCGGAGGGGTCGCTTTCCCATACTGGACGAGATTTCCTTCGACTCCATAGTCAAAACGCTGAAACCGTCCAGCGTTCTTAATTTCCTGAGCGTAGTGCACTAAGGTTTTAGACGACGCACCCGCGGGCACGTGACTCAGAATTATCGGTAGTAAACTTCGGTTGAACTGTCTCTCGTCGTGACCGCAAAGAACAAATAGAGAATTCTCGCAAATCGCTTCTTCATAGTGATTGATTTCGCAGGCATGTTTCGATAACCACCTCAGAACAGCGTTCTGCGGCAGAAACTCGTTAGCTCCCAAAAGTCTCAGTATATACTCTAAATTGTTACTAAACTTTGCTAAGAGACGTATTGGACTCTTGATATCAGTCATGTATGCCACGGGTGCTAACGCGAACCCAGCTCGGAGCACTTTGTTGTAATGAGTTTTGGTCGAGAGCAACGAAAACAGAATCGTCGTTCCCATGGAATGGCCGATGTAATTGATTTTCACGTCCCAACCTTTCAAATCCATTATGTAGTCGATAACAGCTGGTAAGTCGTGTTGGCTAACTTCATGAAAGGTGAAATTCCAAAATGCGAAACTGTCGGGGTCAAGAGACACGTGAGCTCTCGAGTAGGTGTTTCCTCTTACGTTCGCGAGCCAAACGTCGTAACCTGCTTCGGATAAAATGTATCCGAGACCCTTCTCGGATCCAGCGAGAATCCAATCTGCAGAACTGCCCAGCAACCCATGGTGCAGGAGCACTGTTCTCCGATTCGCGACTTTAGTTGTTGCGGACTTTGGGTAGGGTATCCGGTGAACGGTTAAGATGTAACCATCTTCTGTGACGATCGTATGAGACTCCGACACATATCCGTGAGAAGCGATCAGCTGGGGTGTGGTCATCCGAACGGTTGGGTCGTCGTCATTGCAGGTATACTCCACCTTTTCTGGTGCGATAGCATCAAACAACTTCTCGTCTGCACTTTGAGCATCCTCGACGTATGACCTAAACTTCTTGTTTGCTACATCGTTCGGTACCTTCGTTTCTTCAGTTTGATTCGTGCTAAAATACGAAGTGAATTTATTCCGCACATTTTCCACATAGAACTGTCTTATACTGCGCCCCTTCTGTTTCACATAATTGGTTATTTGAGAAGTCTTATCCGATAAGGTGTCCACTAGATTTTGCGGGAACCAGCCGGTGTGTCGGCATTCGCCGCATTGTGTAAAAACAATGAGTGCAAACACGAGAATGAGTAGCCTCATATCTATAAACAAAGAACTCGCTCGTCGAGCGATGCCCGCTTAACTGAACTGATTGTCGAGGGGCAACGTAAATTTATCTCGAGTCGGGAGGTCAAAAGGAAGATGACTAATTCACCAATACGTATTGAATCGTCTATGTAACTAACCAGAACTAAACTAATATAAACAGGACACAATGTTTTATCTCAATAATATAAACAAAGATAACGTGACCTAATCTTACCATGCAGTATTTTTATCGACATGCAAAAAGACAAGTTTAGACGCAACCGGTTTTGTATCGCATTACCTGCTTCTTATGTTGACGTTATTAAGTCAAGGTGAAAAATAAGTCACTTCTTGCAGGTAAATTATAATAAAAACGGTCTTATTTTTAAATCTTTAAATAAAAGGTCCTTCTGAAATTATATAGTATAATATGTAGTTATTTACCATAAAGTTATAATAGGGTAATAAAAGAACATTCATCTCAAAATCGCATCACCAAAACATAAATGTGCATGTGTTTGAAAAATACACTGATGTGCGTGGCTTTTAGTGATGTCAAATTCACGTCCATGCATTATCGACATGAATGTAGACTATTCCATCACAGGTTTTTTGCTATATTTAATTAGTTCTCTTAATTTATTATTACATGTTAAATTACATGTTAACACCATACTAATCCTAGTAACTTCTCTTGACTTCGCTTCTTCTAAAATTAACCTTATTTGACAGGATTTAGTATATCAACATATCTGTTTTTATTTGTAAACTGTTTGAAATAAAACAAAATGTGATTAAACGGTACTAAGGAATACAATAATAATATTGCTTATTGGTTTTAATTAATTCTTTGATGTATATAGAACAAAATAGTTGCCCTTAAAATGTCTACTGTAAACTTTGTGAGGAAACCTACCTATCTGGTTTAATATTCGAATCTATTTTTCTTTTTTAACTGCATTTACAGGAAACCTTGAAAAAGTAAAATTTCTCAATAAATATGAAATCACATTAGCTATTTATTGTCATATCATAATAATCAATATAAAATTCGCCAAATTTTATCAATGTAAGGAGCTAATACTATTCAAAGCCAAAGATGCACCTCATAACAGTCTATCTACTTTCTGTCCAATGTGCTTACAATCTGTTACGGAAACTAAAAAGGTAAAATATGAACAAATGTAGGTAAAACAAAAAATATTTATTTATACCTATTTAAAAATTATCCACTTATCCATAGATTTTGTGCAAGACCTACACGAAACGGTATCATTTTCACGTACACAATATCTTTTTAATAACTTATTTTTCATAATTATGTGTAAGATAAACTTTATGGATGAAACTGAGTATTTTAATATTTATTATCTGTAACCTACGACCTAGCGGTATAATATAGAGATGGTAAGACTGCATTGCGCCGCGCAACTGTGCCAACTCAGTACATTGCGCCGCAGAGATAACTCACTTCCTCGAAATGTGCTAGCGCGCTGCGCGACGTCACTCAAACAGAGATTCATCATCAGAATTATAAAACAATACAACAATCAATAACTCAATTCAATACAATTAATGCGTTGAAACACCGGTGAGCTTATCTTTCTTATTCATTCTCATACTCATTTACTTGCTGAAACAACAATATATGAGCAGTACATGCGCTGCTTGCGCTAAAAATCTGATAGCGAGTGGTACAGATGGCGTGGCGCTTTAACTCACTTGATCCGTTCTGTTACCGTACTGCGATAAGACGCAATTGTGTTAACTCAAAGAGCCGGTACAGTAAGATGTGCCTGATTGACGCAAATTTAATGACTTCTGTTTTATTTAGTTGTTAAGTTAAACACTATTTGCACTCACAATAATCTTTAATGATTTTTATAAACTTGCAAAGATGTGGAAGCCACTTGTTGCGACAACTAGGTGAGTCTCAAGCGCGGGCTGCCAAAAGTGACAGTACGAAGAGGCGCGCTAAAACCAACAGGCAATGGCATTATACAATCAGCCAATGCCAACAACTTCATTTAGAAAAATCACAAAAAAGAAATTCCTCCTGTTATGTTCTTATAAATAACTTACGAATTATCAAATTCTTTTTAATATTTAGTTTATGTAAAAAAAATTGTAATATTTTCGAAATGATCAAGTGACAAAGCCCATTACTTAGAAAAAACCATTTGCCACCAGCGACGATGCAAAAAGTAATTATGAATACTTTTCTAAAATAAACGATTCAGTATTCAAGAGCCAAATTAAGTATAATATTGTTTTAGACAGTACGATATAGCTACCACCTTGTAAGATTATCTGGTAGTAATAATAAGTGGGTCCCCGCTAACATTTTGACCAGCAACTGGTCATTGCTGCCTTCGGTGTAACGCGCGTCTATGGCAATGGTTTAATTACCATCAGGTAGCTAGCCTGCTCGTTTCTACTGACAAAAAAGTTCATCAAAAACAAATAATCGTTATTAGTTCCGCATAAAAAACATTTTATAATAAGTATTCGATACAATCTAAAATTAGACTGCTTAAAGGATTTATACCCTTTTATTACGATTTCCTACAGAATCAGATAAGGAGTATTGTGACGTTGGATATAGTTACGGGAACAATGCATTCCGATATTAAATCTGTTCAATAAAACAATACAATTTTGGAAGCAATTTTATTGCATGATTTGTAAACTATAAGTATCATATTATGCTTATGCAAAAAAATGTAGCTTACATAACAAAAATCTGAACTACATAATATATTACATTTAGAATAAACATTTCACTTCATCACATAGTTCATTAAATTCTTCATATCTCCATTTTTTTAGTTCATCCTCCAAATCTTCACGTTGAATTTTAGCAAATTCCAAGTCATCTAAAAACAATATCAAAATTATTCCATTAAAATTATTTACTAGGTGTATGTTAATTAAAACATAATAAATTTTTTACCTATTTCCACTGCTATATAATTTTAATAGCAAAACCTGACAATCTCCTGCCTGTGTATATTTATATACCTCTGTATATATAAAAATGTATTATAAAATCAATAAGTAGTAGAACAATGTGGAATTAAAAGGTTGAGAATAATAATAATACTGTGTACTAATGGCTGACAGTGTTGTTTGTGTGGTTGATCTTCCTATATTATCTAATATTTTGGGCATAATTTTAAATTATTTTATGTTTATGTTTGATGACTTTTATTTGATGTGTGCACATCATTAAATTTATTTATAACTTTTATAGAGATAAAGATGAAAGAATTTCTACATACTCACCATACACAGGAAACCAGCCAGCTAGCTCACATACTGCTACATTAAACGCAGCCAAGTTCTTTACACCAGCACAACTTTTTCTTGGCCATACGTAAACCTTTATCTTGTCCTGGTGTGGATCATTTATGCCTTTTACCCATGTAATGATAATATTATGCGCAATACATTTTTGCAACAAAAAATGGCAAAGCTTAAATATATCCTCAGCTGCCTTTTTGATATTTTGATCTACATTAAAGCAAAATGTGGGCACGACATAATCTTCCAGTTTATAGAGGGAACCTTTGAGTAGCTTGCATTTCTGAAACATAATTTTTTTAAGTGTTTAATATAACCGCACCCTTAGAATGAAAGTGACTTAACTCAAAATTCCTGAAATTCCAGATTTTACGATGAATTTACTTAAAAAAGCCTACTCTAAAACCCCATGGTGAAAAAGAGCCCGAATTATGAGTGAGAAAGGGAAAACCTCATACATCAGTCTCTTTAAATTTACTCAAGACCATACAATTTTGAAAACTTTCTTCGTCATTTCCCTTAAGTTAAGTCCCTTTCATTCTAAGGGTGCGATATAACTGTATTGTGATGACTCTGCCGTAGGGATGTTATGGATATGGAATTTCGGATCTCGATACGGATATATGAATAATATATTACCGATTTCTGTTACGGATATTAGATGATTTAGGAATTTGAAAAAATCTGCTATAACAATCATAGAACAGAATAGCCTTAAAAATTTGAAAATAAAAACTGTCTAAAAATGGGAACGAAAACCTGGCATAATGTGTTTCATTTAAAATCCGCCCCTATCCGAACTTAATCGAAACCTTTTTTATTGGATTTTTATATCGGATATCCGATAGTTTCGGTAACGGTTTCGGAGCTCCGTAACATCTCTACTCTGCAGTTTCTTCGTATGTAACTCAAACATAGTCCTGGATTCGATTTACAGATGTGGCAAACATGTGATAGATAAATCTCTGGAGGTAGTAGTCTTAAGATTCTTTACCTTCCTGGTAATTACTTCTTACTTTTACTTTAACATGTTTTTAACAAGTTTGGGTTGCAGTGTAGGAGAACCAGTCATTAAGCAGGTTCTTTAACATAATTGTGACACTTGCAGTTTCGATAAATCTGCTGAAATAGGAATTGAACAAATATAATATTAATCACCGCAAGTTGGACAGCCAGCGTGCGATGCTCGAACAGCAAGTGGTAGTGTAGGTGATTGACAGACGCTAGAGCACACAGGCTGTTAAAACCGATTTTCAATGATCTGTAAAGCAATATTTGTAAAAAGAATAAAGTCTAGTATATAGTAATGAAGTAATATAGCTATGAGTGATATCAGGAATGACTAGGGCCTATTATCACAATAAGAAAGCCTGGAGAATAATTCCCGCTATTCCAAGAAGATTGGTAGGAAAATTATGAGGAAACTAAACTGTTGGTGGTGCTTGGAGCACTAGGAGTACTAATTTCTAATAAGTGTGTTAGAGTTATATTTTTCTATTAATATTGTATAAACATTGAAATGTGACACTGTTCACAAAATTTTATTAATAGCAGAGATCACTACCCAACATCATTTAATCTGTATATGTTGATATATATTAATTGATAAAGACAATAACAATGAGTTATAAACTCTTTGAACGTTTAAATGAGTTTTAAACAATATAATACATATAATTATCACTGATTTGTATAAAAAACCTCTACTTGCCTACACTCACCGATCCTCAATAAACAGCATTAACTCCAAAACCAATGTTACACTCTCCATTGTTACAATCTGTGGCAGTTGTTTGTAGATAGATGGACATAATAGAGAATGATAACGATTAATTGGACTCACATTTACAAGGATTGCATGCCTATCTGAATCTGTAAAGTTAGTTACTTAACACTATTGAACTTGGGAAGAAGCATTCATCT
Source organism: Megathymus violae (assembly GCA_003671415.1). Classification (NCBI taxonomy): domain Eukaryota; kingdom Metazoa; phylum Arthropoda; class Insecta; order Lepidoptera; family Hesperiidae; genus Megathymus; species Megathymus violae. Next base: position 7,386,284 of record PDGT01000012.1, on the reverse strand, counting down.
ACATAATGTATATTTTTTAATGAATTTGTTGATTTTGAATAGCGCAAATCAAACTTTTTTTATGTTAATAGGTAACAAACGAGCCGACGAGCCACCTGATGGTAAGTGGTCACCATCGCCCATGGACATCAGCAATACCAAAGGTATCACTGATGCATTGTCAAGCAGGAAATGAGAAAGTTAGAAAGAAGGTGTTGGCTCTCAAGCTTTCAGCTGGAATATGACAAGTCTTTTGGCAGCTGAGTCAGGCTAGCAAGGGTGGTAGCTAGGCAGGCAGACTTCACAGAAAGAATAATGCCAGTAATAACATTAATGACTTCATAATAATACTGATAATATAATCCATATGCAAAGCCTACCACCATGCAGGCTGGCTTCTGTAGCCTCTTACAACACCCTGTTCTGCCAACATGGGATTGGGGGAGTATTTTAGGCCGACTCAATATGACTATAAACTACTGTAATTATGATAACTTAACCATACCATCATTATTTATAGTCAAAGTAAACATGATTTCTTTGTCCGATACTTTATTGAAGTTAAATTTATCACCATCAAATGGTTGGCTAATATGACTTATATTCTCAGGCATTCTACGTTTTGTTCCTCTGTTGGTGTTGAGCTGGAATATAGAAAAAAGGAAGAGGGATGTACTAAGCTCTTAAAAGCGAGGTTAGGTTATATGTCAATTATATATGTCAATTGTATGTCAATTAGCTTCAGCATGTTTTATTTCAAAACGCAGAAACAAAGAACTCTGTGAACTACAACTATTAATGGGCATTGTTCAATGTATAAAGTCATCTGTGGTCTGGATTTTGAGGCTAGTTGAATTTTACGAATTTTAAAAGTTTTCATATCTCTAGCAATAAAGTTATAGATCTGATTTAAAGGACTTACCTGAATTAAGTATTTGTCACTGACAATCCTTTCATGTAATGTGTTAATTTGATATCGAAATATGCCAGTTTCTTTATGTAAGTTTTCCCATTTCTTTTTAAATACAGCCATAAATACTGAACCACTCAAAATTTCAATATTTTTATTCGTATTTGACTCATACACTCGAAACATTTTCAATTTAACTACTCTTCTTTATTTTACAGGCAGTGAGATATTTTAAACTATAATTATCATAAGCCCATAATCAAGACCATGAATTGTAAATCCTAACTATGTATTTGATAAATGATATACAACACAGAGCACCTTATATATACAATATTGAAATTTGTATTGTTGGATACTGAATATTGACAAAATTTGACACAAATGGACGGATGTTATCAATGTCAAATATGTATGTGTCGTTTGCGATTGAACGAATCGAAAGATGAACCGATGTTTGAACCGGGTCGCTAACGCAAAAACTGTCTGTGTAACGAACGGTCGTAACGGCGAACATTATCGTTCGTTCAATAGAATCGTAAACGAATTGAAACGAATGCGAAATGATAAATTGACAAATCGACCCACAACTGTTGGCGCGCTTTAGGGTACTTTTAGATTCGATGATACTGAACTGTATCGCTAGTTCTTATTAGTATTTATTTAGTAACTATTTCTAGTAGTTATTAGTATTTATTTAAAAAAATCGAAACAAAGGTGTGGATTTCGTAATTTGATTGTAAAAGGCACGTAGTACCCAAAACAAATCACAATATCAATGTTATATTACTAAAACATGTGAAGACTGGGACTCGGTGATCTGCGATCAGGGAAAATTTTAATTTAATTTAGATATTCGTTTTTTTCGTTTCGTTTATTTTCGTTGGGGAAGAAAGGTCCTCTAATGGCGCCCACGTCTCGGAAAAAGGAGCATAGGACGCCTCCCAACCAGGTGCACTGACGACCTGAAAAAGACAGCGGGCTTCCGCTGGATTCAGAGGGCTAAGGACCGCTCAGAGTGGCGCAAGTTAGGGGAGGCCTATGTCCAACAGTGGACCTCTAAAGGCTGATGGATGGATGGATGATGGATTCATTTAAAAAACATACATAACGGTTCCCTGACTGAAATTGGTTGAACAACACGAATAATGTATTTTATGTCAAATAGTATTATTTTTATAGATGGTACATAGAATAATTAGTGTTAATAAACATAAATTTATATCACTCGGTGAATTTGAGTTCGTAAACTGCCCTCTGTTCTTTTAGTACGTGTACTACGGTATATAATTAAGATATCTCTTTTCAAAAAGTTCAGATACACTTCGCTAGATGGTGCTGCAACGCAATGTTAACATTGCAAATTGTATCGTTGTATCGTATTTTATTATAGGTGTAGGCGATGCCTATAAATCTTTTTGTTTTAATTTTGCTATAAACCTTATTTTTTCTTATATATTACAGTCAGATGAAAATAAAGCACGGCTTCCAATCTACACGGCATTCTTATGATTTCATTCACAGTTAATTTTAACATATTTTTCGTGTGTGCGCTACAATAGGTACAGATTTATAAATAAATTATCAGCCGGCCCCGATTTAGTCCGAGTTTCATAATTATCTATCTTATTGGATATTAAAAAAATAAAGTAATTAAACAAAAATGGAGGACTATACTTACACAAACTGAGATGTAGTTAATCAATATCATAACTTGCTAATTTGTAGATGTACATACGTGATATAGATTATATCTATTTATATACCTTTAAAAGAAGATTATATCAAATAGATGCCATGATTCCAAAGATTACACTCTGCATACATAAAAACTTACAAAATTCTCTGTCTCTTTATAATTAAATGTGAAGGACATAATTGATTATATTAACTGTAAATAATATACCTATGAATAACTCATAAAAAGAATTATAAAGCTCAAACAGCATGTTGCAATCCCGTTTTTTAAACTCATTTTTGCCAACGTCCATACCACGTTGAACACACCGGTTCTCGTCCGATCACCGAAGTTAAGCAACGTCGGGCGCGGTCAGTACTTGGACGGGTGACCGCCTGGGAACACCGCGTGATGTTGGCTTTTTGCAATATTTTTGTAGTATAGATTTAATGATATAGTGGTGTCACAAACTTTATTATGTGAAAACATATTAATGAATTAAGTATGCTATCATGAACGGCGAACAGATAAGAAACATTTATTTAAATAAACTTATGTGTATATTTTGGTGTACAAACACAAATTTGTTTCATAATCGTCGATCGCCACTGCCATACCATCACGCATCAGCAGGATATGCACGAAATATGTAATATTTATATTAAATTTTAATTAAATTTCAAACACTAATTATTAATGTAATAAATTATTTAATATTAAACAAATACAATATGTAGTTATTAATAAAACGTAAGTTCCTTAAATATTTTACTCAGTTCTGTTAAATAATTATATCTTACAAATACCTGTACAATTTAAAAACGTTGCCATATTAAATATTTCTTATTAGTAATAAAATGCAATAGCTATTTAACTGTATCATTTATGTATTTAACTATATTAAGGTATGAAATTGGTCTGTCATGGTAGACCAACATAAAACATCTGGTTTAATTATATTTGTTTTTAAATTGAGTTGAAAGAGAGAAAGTCTACATATTAACATTATCACATTGTGTGAAATGTATAAATCAACAGCTATTAGTAAAATTGACTATGATAGCTGAAACCATCCAATTTAAAACGTTGTTATGGGTGGATTTATGATTTAATTCTTTTTTTAAGTGACTTCAAACAAAATTTGATTTTATATTATATTTCTTCATAGATAGCTAAATTAAAAATTAAGTTTGAATGGATTCCTTAAGGGTGTAAAATATCATTTGGAATATTTCACTACTATATTTTTTATTCAAATATAAATGGGTCTTCTCAAACAATAAATGCAATTTTAATAAACAATAAATCAAATTTTCCAAACTGGTTAATAAATGATGGAGTTCTGAGGAAACAAAAAAAAAGCAAATGAATCTTCACGTTGTTGATAATTATTTGACTAGATAAATCAGCATTTCAATATTAATTTGTAAAATGAATATCATAAAAAAGGCATCATGTTATTTGGATTCATTGGATTGCTTTGGTCATAAAGAAGAAGAACTTCCATTATTTTCATTGAAACTTTTGCGGCTTCCAAAGAATTTAATTGATTTAGCTTATGGGTGACTAATCTACCTATTTTCCCATGCCTTGAGTTGTCCAACCCAAAGGCATCATTTTGTATCCCTCGAAATGCAATCAATAAATTGTTAGCGACACCTTTACATGAAACATCAGAGGTATCTAAATTGTCTTCTGAGAGTTCTTTGTCACTGCTTTCATCTTGTTTTTCAGCATTTGAGTCATCAGATTTGTCCTGAAAAAGAATGAACTTTAGTATTTCTTTTGATTAAACAATAAAATTACAATAACTATGTCACTCAATATTAGACGCATCAAGAAACTCAGTTATTACTTATTCATTTTAAAATTGAACATAGGCATGTATAATTTATGAAATAAAATATCTTTTGTTTATTATTTTGTATTTCTATAATGACCCAGTATTTGGTTAAATAAATATTCTAACTTTAAATGTCTCATTTTTTGTAATTAATTTAACAACAAACTTGTAGTTTATGGCATTTTGGAACACTGTACAGCAATTTACAATATTTTGGCACATGTAAAATATAAAATGAATCTATATGCAGAAATTTATCATTTTCATATTATTCTAAAGAAAAAGGATTTTGTCCACTTGAAGATATGAATTTACACAATGTTAGGCCCCATGTCCGAAAATTTAATTTTACATATAATAAGTTAGTGCTGGACATCAATCCCACCTGATGGTAAATGGTGATGAAGTATGAAGGTATTGAATGCTCTTAAAAAACTTTTTTAATTATTATATTATAATATATATATTTACAAGCTTACCTAACTTTATATTTTATAATTTTAATAGATTTAAAAAATATGTATTTTTAATTTTATTTACCATATCATCATCTCCATTACCAATAGCTGATGATGGGTTTGTTCTTCGGTTGACTTTCCTTAAGAATTGGCAAGCATCCCACAAGTGCCAATTGACCTTATATTCCTGCAAAACAACAACAAAATATATTTTTGAGCTACCATCCTATTATTATTTCCGAATTACAGGTTTTTCAATAAGTATAATTTTTTTTACTTAAAAAAAGTAAGTTAAATACCTTAGTGCATAATAATTAGGACTGAGTTAATTTTTTTTCATGTCAATAAATATAACATACCTAAATAATTTTTTTTCTGAATTTTGCTAAAGCAACCAAACTTTTATATGTAAACATTATACTTTAACTTACTTCCCCGTCACCTTTAGCAGCTTTGGCACGACTAACGCTTACTTTCCTCATATAACTGGCAAAAGTTGATCTTATGTTCGTCCACCGATCCTTTACAGCGTGTCCTGTAAAAGCATTTCCATATTTCGCTGCAAATTCCGCATAAGTTTTGTCCCTATGTGCAACTGACGTATATTTTGGATGTTTAGGATTCCAAATATTAGGTCTACTCCGTATAAATTTCACAAGTTTCATATTCATTTTGTCAGTCCACAAAACTTTTTCTTTAGCAAATTCTGAGATCATTTTAGTGATGCCCGTAAGCGAGTCGACGCGAAGGTATTTGGCATGGAAGCATAATATTAGCTCATTGTTTAGCATTAGTATTTATTTTTGAATTAGATAATATTTTTGTTTGGAATATTTGGATTTTTGGAAGTTAAAAACATGTTTCAGTACATAATTAAAATTTCAAAACAAGTGCACTTGTCATTTATGAATAAGACCACACTTGTAAATAATTTCACTTACATTGTCCTGCTAGTAGAAAAGCTATTGGTTGATTGACCACATATACAAGTACTGATTGGTTGTTTCTTAGTCACTCGTAAAAACTTGGCGTCTGACAGAACTATTGTCAGCTGGCGTACTGAAGCTATTATAATTACATAACGAAATGACAGCAGACACTGACCGTTCATGACAATGACTGATTGATTTGAAAGCAAATGCCAGAGAAGCTAACGGATTTGGATGAATTGTGGCATACCGATAGTTTCTTACTTGAATTTAAAAAGTAGGATACGTTTTTTCCTGGAAAAATATAAGGATCTTGTAATTATTATAAAATTAACCACAGGACGTATCTACTTAAAATTTGTTTTATATGTTTCTAGCTTCTGTTGCATTTCATAAGTCAACATTCATATACTTGTAGTATATAATATAATTCAATTATTCAATATATATCTACATGGCGCTATATAGGTGAATACAATTGCAATTTTTAAACGCAGTTATAGCAGGTTATTTATAGTATGTTTCCATATTACTATTAATTTAATTTAATAATAAACTCATTTGTATAGAAGAAATACCATGAATAAAATAAAATCCATCAATTTAGTAAAATCAAGTAGACGTATCTAATGATTAATTAGGCCACAAATATTGTTATAAACTAAAATTTTTTTTTTTCTGACGTCAAATTTGTACGTCATATACACTTTATTATTTTATAAACTACGACCATTTCCCGCCATCTTAACTTTCATTTTCATTTTCATTTGATTTGACTACCAGCCATGATTTTTAGCTTTTATAGGTTAAGCTTACTATTAAATTGCAACATGGAGTGGGCTGTTAAAGAAAATAGTACTTCAGTGTTTTTTTTTGCGCCCAGACAATTGGAAAATGGCTACCCTTCGGAAATGTGCGGGAGGGGGGTGGTGAATGCTCATGGCATACCAGTGCAGCCGGCTTCGGTAGGAAGACTGCACTTTTCCATAATGCCTGAATTACTTAAGCATACGTTGAGTCGAAGCCCTCGTTTAACCCAGATATGAACCCGTTGGACTACACATAATGTTCAGTGTTAAAGGATATCGCACGCTGTAAACGCTGACATTGAATGTCTTAGGAAATCTCGAAAGCGAGCAATGGCTAAAATTACCATGAAAACAGTGTGTAAATCGATCAGATTTGCAGCTAGATAGATTAAAGGCTTCTATCATAGTCAAAGGCTATTGGTAATAGAATAATTATTAATTTGTTGTTGGGGCTTAAATAATACATGTAAATTTTGTTAAGAATTTTATTAATTCATGAAAAAAAAAAAGCATTGTCTTTTAACAAATTCTTTATGTAACAGATTTCGGCCAGACTACGTAATTCCCTATTATTCTTTTTAGCTGTTTTTAAGCCAGTTACATACGACTACTTTTCAGGTGTAGTATAGCGGCCGCTTTCAAAAAATACGCTAAGGTAAGGTAAGGTAACATCAAATCACGATACTGGTGGCAATGTACGCGCTGAATCTGATAATATCAAATTAGCCTATTATCGTTAATTAATTTTTTCCTAGCCAGCAGCAGAGGAACAAAGCTGAGTAAGTTGCATAAGTTTTTCGAATTTTATTGTATAAAAAATGTGGGCAAAACCGATCAATCTATCTTATCCTGTTCACGGTAAGCCTGTTTGGTTAGTGAAGGGTTCCGGATTCGAGTTCAATTTGGAGCTATTGAATTAAGAATCAAGAAGAAGCCAAAAATCCTAATGGTGGTGTTCTTGTATGTGATTTACTTTCATTCTTACAATCGATTAATTTAATATCTATAACACAAATCGCGAGACATTGAGCTTTTAGTCTGAACTTTTAGGTAAGCAACAAATTAGAGTAGAAAATAGCCAGTGTACCACAAACAATTCGTTATCAAAAGTTAATTTAATAAAATTTTAATATGAGTTAGACATAATTCAATTTGAATTAATAAAATCTTTATATTAAAAAATTGCTGGCATATCTGTACTTTTTATAAAATACCATATTAAAAATTTTAATGGCGAAACTTATAACAATCAAGTTCCAAAGTCGAATTAATTTCCACATAGTAAAGTTATCAGATTAAGAAAGAGAATGGGCTTAATCGGCGACCGTGAGTGCAATGTCAGCTGCGGTCCAAGCGAGCGGGCAACGGTAAATCCAAGCGTTCGACGATCGAGTTCTCGCGACCAGACCAGTCGCTGTCGCGGCCTTAACCGCCATGGGTCGCTCGCTGCTCACGTTCACGGCGTACTCTCGGCCATTTGTTTTGAAAAACGTTCGACAAGCAACTACGGGATGTCCGTTTTCCAAACGCCAGCGATCCCAAATAGCCCCGACCGCTGCGCTCAACGAGCAGATTTTCGCAAGCGCGAAACCTTACTCCGAAGTTCCCGGCCCCAAACCCATACCTATTTTAGGGAATACGTGGCGAATGGTGCCTGTTATAGGGCAGTTCGATATTTCTGAGTTCGCGAAAGTGACGAAAATGTTCCTGGACAAGTACGGGAGAATAGTTCGACTGGGGGGTTTGATTGGACGGCCCGATTTGTTGTTTGTGTATGACGCTGATGAAATCGAAAGGATGTACAGGCGCGAGGGGCCTACTCCCTTCAGGCCTGCGATGCCTTGCCTCGTCAAATACAAGTCTGAAGTGCGAAAGGATTTCTTCGGAGAGCTGCCAGGAGTCGTTGGAGTGTAAGTATTTAGAAATAAGTTTATTTTTAATTGATTATATACAGTTACAAATCGTCCAAGACACCTAGCACTACGAGATTGTTTCAATGTTTATAATATATAATGTATAATAAACGTTTTAAATAAAGGTTAAACGTACGTTTCTAATTAATTTTAAGTTTAGTCAACATGTAATTATATTTTTTTTAAACCGTAAGATTGTCAAAAAGTCGGTAAAATCCTTTTTGAAATATTTTAGTTACAATATTGTTTTAAATCCTATACGAGATTTCTATACCCATGTATACTACATATGAACAAAAACTACATATGAAATAAAAATTTTGTACTTCAATTATGATTTTGATGGATTACGAAAACACTAAGAGCGTTGAAGTATTATAAAATTACTGTCGGTATCATGCAAAGCCTGGAATAATTCTACAAAGACTTTGTTATTGAAATGTTTTTGAATTTTTCCATGTTGGATTTCCCACGTAATACATGCAATCTCGGATATCATTAGCCTTCCATTATGGACTGGTATTTGCTGCTTTCACGTTTCTCTTTGCCGTACTCGTCTGGCGTAAGAAAAAATCTGGCCAACTGTGTGTTAAGCGCGTTCGGTTCCGTAGAGTTATTTGCCAAGAATAGTATTCTACAGTATAATTTTAATTTAAACAATCCTATAGTCCAATTATAAGTGCCCTTGCATGCTAACGGGAGGGACAATAGTTCGTTTCAACGGGACAGCGGGAGTGCCAGACTGAATGTGTGTATTTTTCCCGCTTGACGGCAGTTTCTTCTCTTAGGGACAGTTTCTCTCCTACAGGAGAGAAAATACAACTAAAGAAAGTGACAATTTGCAACTCTAATGTGAAGCTAAACTCTTTTAACTAATTTTGAGTTAAAACAGTTTAGCTTTTGAAATATGCAGATATCGTGATGTCTTTTACAGTTTAAAGCTTTCCTAAGGAATTGAATGGTAAGGTTTTCAGGTTTGAAGGATTCCCAAACTATTTTGGAAAAGAGACCCCTTTTCCAAAATGAAGTGAAACATCAGACCCCCATAGCCAAATTACTTTAAAAATCCATCATCATCCACTAACTTATAAAAGCCTAAAAAAAATAGGCAAAGTTACTAGGGGTCGATTTTTAGATTTCAACGATCCCTAAAATCACTTTTCGTTTATATTAACCCCTAGGGAACAGATTTCGATCTTCAGCGGTCGATATCGACCACTTTGGGAATTCCTGGTTCAAAGCATCCGCATCCCGGTTATTGGGAAAAAATATATTTCTTTGTTTAACTTACTTCAAGTAGGTCTATATCGCATAGGAAAAATATTCTTCATTTGCTGACATACTTCTCCGAATACATTTCATCTGAATATCAACTGTAATATGATCACCAATATGATCGTGTCGTGAATGAATTGTGTGGTTATTGTGGTAGATATTTTATTTTATATTACCTAATGCGAGTCTAAGTCTAACATGGCCATCGTTCGTTTGTTCATTTAAACTGGCAACTTAATTAATAACCACACCGTTACGCAATAAACATACACATTCAATAACTCGAACCTATTAGTGGTCTGCTGCATGGCAAGTCTCTTATTGCTATTGGAGAAGGCGTACACTACATACGTGAATTTACTGTCCTAGTGTGGAGTACTGGATAACTCATTGATCAGAAGATCTTTTACCGCATTAGTCTTCGGTATGGCTCAACGACTGCTAATAGTTGAGAATTATAGCTGAATCTGCTCTCCAAAGCACGGGAACACTTTGGAAATTGTACACTAGCGATCTTCTAGTTTTATATTATTTTTAACTTGACTGGCCAACTCATATTTGACCTTGAATTTTGCTGAAGTTTAATCTTCCTAGAATAAAAATTATGTTAAAATTTCATCCAAACTATAAAAATATGTTAACCGGTTTCCACGTTATTTCTTAAGAAACAGACATATTTCCAAAAATATAATTTTTACTATTATATCGATAATCAAGATTCAGGGCACTTAAATAAATGTCAATTAATATTTGAGGTACAAATTCGGCCCTGTTAAAGTTTTAATATTCGAATATTCTATACATAAAGTCCAGTATAGGCAGACCCTTTAACGAGAACATCCACATATAGCGTTTACTGTTTACTCATGCCGTGTCACGAGTGAGTTGTCAATATGATCTGAGGACTGCATTGACAAGAAGTGCATAGCGCATCAGTGATGCAATCTACTGCATAGGATTCTATGAGTTAGGTGTCGTAACCTTGTCTACTGGTTGTATTGATAGATTACATTTGTACTTATGAAGTCCACAGACATTTTCTAGCACACCACTGCACTTGCATTGAGAAAAATACTTATCAGTAATAAATCTAATTAGACGCAATATCTTCTATCATCTGTCGATCCTCCGATAATTAAGGTAATGTTAGACCAGGTTTTCTGCTAAAAAAAAACCAAGAAAAGTATAATCACTGACTTTGTCCAATATACCCAGATAATAGCAATAAAATCGGTAATCTGCCTTTTATAGCAAATATTATTGTTAATAATATAGTCTATCCTATACATGTAATAAAATTTTAACCGATCTCTTCCTGTACATGAAGGATATTATGTGACAAAAAATGTTATTTGTTAAATTATTCAAAATTTCATTTTACAATCGTAAATCTTAAGTTATAATAATATATTATCTATACATTTTAAACAATTATAACTGAACGCTTTCTGTACATGTATATGAGAAAAACTATTATCAGGGGTCTTTATTAACGCAGTAGAATCCAAAACAATAGTTGTTAGAGTTTTTGTCTGTTTGTCTGTGTGTTTGTGCGCGCTAATTTTAGAAACGGATAAACCGATTTCGTTATTGTTTTCACTAATGTATCGCAGTAAACATCACTTAATATTTAAAGTTCGTTTCATTGCATTCCGTCCATAAAAAAAGTTATAAATGAATATATTTCTAATTCACAGAACGAGATAAACCCGGCCCTTAAACAATGCAAGTGTTATTGTCATTGTTCCTAAACTCGTAAGATGTCTGGTAAATTGTAAAGAAATCGAAGTAACCCTTAAATATCACCTTATTCTGTGCAGACACAAACCGCGAGGTTTTCATTTCACAATAAGAGATTTTATTGGAAATTTGGAACCCTAATTGAACATGAAACCAGTACGTCCACTACGGATGCCAGAGTTTGTGACATTGAAAAGCGAGTTCGCTGTAAAGCGCTAACTCATACGACAATGAGAGGTTGTGAATTCTTTTATTTATCAGCTCGTGTCAATGTCGGCTAATGACATAACTTCGAGCAAGTGACCTGTAACGGTTTTGTAGTAATGGAACGTTTGAATGTTATAGGCAGTCTTCTATTATGTAGGGGCCCTTGCACTGACATATGTTGGACTGTTGAGGGGGGTTAAAAGTTAAAAAAAAAACGTTTAAATGTACTTTTATTTGGTGACGTCAGAAATAAATAAAAACATTTATTTCGTGTGACTTATTCTGTTATAAGTCTAAGCTCAACTTACTTTATTATTACAAACAGCTCGTTTACTGAATTGTTCGCATGGTTACAAGTCTCACCTATTTTCCTATTTACTTTTTTAAACTTGTGCAGTATTTAAATAATGGCACTTAAAATTAAGCTTTACATTTTTTATATTTCAAATAGCAAACCGCCTTTGCTTCGCTTTAGAAAAAAAAAATCTATACTTTTCGCTTGGAAATGGCACCTGTATTGTCTTAGATTCATTTATCCTTTTTTTATTTTCAGATGGATTGAAATAAAACGTACTTATAATTTTAGGTGATCATCATAATTTCCCGGCCCTCATCACAATCACTTGAGGTCGTCACAGTTGTACTTTTCTTCCATACATCTCTATTTTTCGTCATCTCAGTGCACATACTCTTCTTCATGTCGTCTTCCACAAAGTCCATCCACCTCTTCTTCGGTCTACCCCTTCCCTTATACCCAATCACTTCCATTCTTCCATCTTCCATCTTCTTTCCACTAATATTACATATAATATTAAGTTATGCTTACTGCAATACATTAGTGAAAACCATAACGAAATCAGTAAGCCGATTCCGAGATTAGCGCGTACAAACAGATAAAAATTCTAACAACTAATGTTTCAATTTCTATTGCGTTAATTAAGGACCCTAATAATATTTTTTTTTCATATATCGTTCATGTACAGAAAGCGATTAGGTAAGTAGTTTATTATAATGTATAAGATCGATGACGACGTCCGTATTAAAAGGCCCTTTTCAAGGCGAGGGTGCAGAGCTTGTTGAACTATTTTTTATTGTACGAGATTATGATGAAACAGTTTATGAATTCGACTCCAAGGATTTAGGACAGTCATAATTGATTCAGCAATTTTTGCATGTTGTTTGGGCGATATACATGAATTAAGTGTGCTTAATTAAAAAACTTCCCCACACTTCTCTACAATTTATAAATTATTTTTAATGTACCAGTCAAACCGGAAAGCACGATAGAAACTATGAACAAACTGTCCAATAGATATATCTGTGTGACCATAGTCGATCTTTGTCGTGACGATTTTTCGTTACTCTTACATCTGCTCATAAGTTTCACGATTCAAAAATCAATATTCCTGCAAAAATCACGCGGTAGCTTGCTTATACGATGTTTTGTTTTATGCGATGCGATGCAATGCAATACGAATAGAAAACGTACGAAAAAGATAGACAGGGTTTAGTGTATAAGGATTTAGTGAATATATCCTTGAGTGCAAACCAATCTGTCCTGTTCATATTGCATTCTGTTAAACGAAGAACCAAACAGTTTTATGTGGGGGGACCTCCTGTTGGTCACTGGATTCTGTACCACTCAGTTCCATACAAACGGTACCCGTGAACAAATATTGTTCTATACCCGTCTGCGAGCAACCACTTTTCTTCTAGAATCAACCATGATCGTCTGAGAGCTGGTTAAAAAGTGAAGCCTTACGTGCTACGGTTGCCTACAGGTGGCACGTGGCCCTGATTATTTACCATCAGGTATTTCGTTCCGTCTGCTCGTTTATCGGTTATTTACATAAAAGCGACATTATAAATAAATTTTTCACAGTTACTAAAAAGGTTTTTTCTTTCAAACACAGAACGTAAGTACGCTTTTAATCAGTAAGTACACTGGCGAACCGAAGCAGGCCTCGGGGCCGCGAAGTATGCGGTATCCAACTTGACGATAACCATTTTTGTGACACATTTAAAACTGGTTTTCAATGACCGGTTTGGGTTGGTCAAACTCCGACATGAGATAAAAGCGAGTTTTGTGTTTATAGATTAAAAATTACATACAAATATCGACGCGATTATATCGAGGCGTTATATCACCTAAAAATATATTTTATCTACCGAAGAACACGAATCGTTTAATACTTTTCTCTAAAAGTATTTTTATTGATATCATACTGAGAAAGTTTAAGACGAAACTATACCTAATTCATATTTGAAAGTCGTAAAGAATTATTAACTGTCTTTAATATAAGAAGTACCTAAAATGTAACAAAATGTCTATCGTTTCGTTAAATAACAAAGGGTACGACAATCATAACAAAGGTTCCAAAAACTCAACAAAGTATCCAGTAATCATGAAACATGGGCCAGAAACGCACAACAAGGGGCCCAATAATTGTAACAAATTTCATGAAACTAATAATAAATGGTCCAATATTTGATCATCACATTATTGCCTTCGTTCATGTTGATATTGCAGGAAATATTTTATGTTTGACTCTTCTAAAAACTGTAACATCTTCGATTTTTAAAATTTAACTGTCCGTTTTCTATTGAAATATTCGTAATAGCTACGAATAGATATTTTCCGATTTCTTCGCGTATAACTTTCGCTAATTAGCACTACTCTTGAATCAATCAGCTATTTTCCGATTCATAATTGCAATCTGAAATTGTCGCATTGCTGGATCTTGGGACTTCCCTAACAATGAGACGCACATGGATGCATATGGATGGATTATCATTTTTGGAATTGTTATCGAGAAAATTTTAATATAAATAAACAATCGATTGATTTATGCTAAATTTTATCCTAGTAGGAAGTCAAGTCGTCAGATAAAGGTGCGGTGTAAGTCTATACGAGTGTAAGGTGCAAACTGTAATACATAAATAAAGTAGTCATTCCTCTCGTACGGCTATCTATGAATGGCGCTGGTGTATGACCCAGTTGGGAAGCAGGGCGCAGCGAAAGCGACTGGGCTGTGACGTGATGTACGCTACACATCGCAGCGTACCGGTTTGGACGGTACGAAGTGATGTATAGAAATCCTAACAGTAGTTATTATGACATGTCAAATGTTTATTTAGTCTAATCGGTGAAGTAGGTACGCTCCAGGCATCTTAATTATGAGTGAGGGTCCTTTTATAGCGGACTGTCAATTGAATTCAAGGCATGCTTTATGTCAAACGGAATCTCGGTTATTATTATTATAAATTTAATAAATGATTCTAATGTTTCATCACTTCGTCAATTTTGTGCTTTTAATTCAGCATTCGTTGAATCTTCTGTATTAAAGCCGTAGATTGTGACACGCGCTGTTCTATCCTATTACGAAAATCTTAAAACAGACAAAACGGATACTTTGTTTTTTACTATGTAGTGAAGATGTTTAATGTCTGCACAACTCGGTAGTAGCACTCGCAGTAGCAGTTGCAGTGAAGTATTATGTTCAGAACTTATTTTACCAGTCATTACTAAATATATGAATTTAAAATAACATTTGTATACCACGATATAGTATAGATAACACACTGTATTTTAATACTAGCATCTAATTTATACTATTCAATAAGTTAATAATTTCATCCGATTTGATTACATTTGGAGTTATTAACCGCACTTTCTGGATGCTGTGATGAGATTACAATGAAAGGGGTTAATTTAATACTACCACGATGGTACCACCATGCTATCTATGGCTAAGAAATTTTCCGCTAAAACTAATTTTCCGATATCAAATTTCCGATAAGCACCTTTGAAAACATTATAAAATACTCTTAGATATGATACGGAGTAATGTGTATAGGGTTCCAACTATCCTTGAGTCCGAGCAAACTATCCGTGCCCGTATTTCATTCTGCTGAACAACAGACGAAGCAACTGCACCTGGTTTCTCGTGTAGCAGGTCCCTGGGATCTCTAGCAATTATTTAATAGCACTCGTGCCTCGTACTCTCTACGACCTTTATATAATCAAAAGTTAAACATTGTTTTGGTTGTAGTCTCGGAGAGCCAGTAATATCCAGGTCTATCACATTTTCTAACACATAACTCTATACACATAAGTCTAAGGTGTAACACATAAGTGAAAAATTAGAGGTGCGTACAAAATTTTAACTCGGATGCGTGCGACTGTTTGAATTTCATGCTATAATCGTCACTGCTCATTTTAGTGTCTCGTAAGCGTCCTTGAGAATATTATCCAGTTAACAGCAGAATAAATAGTTCTCAGGATGGTCATATTCAAGTATGTTAGCACAATTGCGTCTGTTTGCCCTCTTGAGTAAGTTAATCTACATATATGTTGTGTACTTTAAATGTTTTCATTACGTAAAAAAGCTCGATACATATTTCGGACGGAAATGACGATCCCGATTCTTAAAAGCCTTTTCACATTCATAAAAAAACGTCATGGTTTATTTACTACACGACATATTACGTTTGTGAAAGAAACGCGGTTCGAGTGGGTGATATAATGTCCAGTGACCAGTTATTTAGAGGTCATATCGTGTGTTCGACGCAGCTAGATTGGTAGTCCATTGGTTCTCTTACGTCTACACGAGACAGTTTGTGTACCGTAGGTCATCAGCAGCGCCATGCAGTATCACTAAGCCTGGAGTGTACACCGCCACGCTGGCTCACTAGGGATCGCGTGATGTTAAAGATACAGTCGTTACGCGACAGCGACTCACAGAGATTTGTAAGTCGTGTACTTATTGTCTGAGTTCGTTGTATTGTCATTTTACTGTATTTATTTTGCTAGCGAAGTGTTGGCAATCGAGACCAATTACTACAGTGTTTTAAGTTCTATAGCGCAAATAACAATTACTTCGGTTGCAGTTGTTATTTGTGAATGCAAACATGATTTTTAAACCAAAACGAAAGCCGGTTACTAGTTGATAAAAAATCCACAACATATATATATATATATCCCTAAGATTCAATCAGTTAGTGATTCATAATCGGTATTTGCCGTATTTACGTCTACCATTAACATTATACAGCGGCCGAACACATACTCTCACGTCATTCCCCGCCAATCAGTTCACGGTATTGCCCATTTTTATTCAGGCTGCGATCTCTTCGTCCTCAACACTTGGTAAAATCACGTTAGGTTAGAATATGTTCAACGACTATAATTCGCTTTAGTTTTCTTTTTGTTTTTGTTTGCTGGCCAGGAAACTCCAAATAAAAAACATATTCCATACCTATTTATTGTTCATATTATCTATCTTACGGTACAGTTGAGTTTAAAAACATGTAGAATAGAATAGAATAGAAGATATTTATTCAGTTTAAGACTTAATATCTGTTACAAAGTTAGTCTTAAGTATTATGTTAGACACACTAGTCTATTTTATAAAATTATAGGAACAAAACATGTGTTTTTGCCTATCGTCTTCAAATGAGCAGACGAACCACCACATCTTGAAACCTATATTTCCAACTGCTGGGATTGGGTCTTCTCTCGGATCAAGGCTGCCATGCTGGATTACCAGTGAATTGCCAGACTTCACACACCTTAAGAACGTTATTATGTTATTAAGAACTTTAGATATACAGATTTCTTCACGAAGTTTTCCTTTTCCTTGCCTGTGTTCATGCTACTTCGAGAATGGGTAATTCTTTGCGAAGTTATGAGTAAGTAATATATTTATACATGTATTATTTGCAGTCACGGCGAGCAATGGCGGCGCTTCCGTTCGAAGGTCCAACGGCCAATCCTGCAGCCGCAGACGGTGAAGAAATACGTGGGGCCCATCGAGCTGGTGACGGAGGACTTTATCCGTTACATGGAGAACGCCAGGGACGAGAACAACGACCTGCCGTCCGAGTTCGACAACGACATACATCGATGGTCCCTTGAATGTGAGAATTTTTCCCTTAGTCCTGGTTACAACCAATTGACTTATAGCTGGATACGAAGCTCTGCATGTAGCATCCAAAATTCCATAAAATTCCATGCGGAAGGGAACCAGTGTTTGACAGATAAATGTTTGATCTTGGGTCATGGGTGTTTGTGACGTCATATTTGCGTATGTCCATGCCGCCCGCAACACGGAATCCTAGTGCGGGGATGTGAGTGTGTAAACGTTTATTTATTTATAAATGACGAGCTTAGTGCTAATTGTATTCCCTACTAGCCAATCTTTAGCGTAAAAAAATTTACACGAACTCGGTTTTTAGTAACGCATCTTATTCGATATATATATGTACGACTCTATAGCTCAGTTGGTATTGCCAAACCTGGCCTGCCAATCTTAGGGTGCAGGTTCGATAACGGAAAGCAAATCTTCATTTTATTTTTGAGTCTTGATTGTTTAATCTCATTTGTGTATGCCTATGCCACAAACGGTACAGAGAAATAATTATTTACAAAATTTATTTCCAGTTGCATATGTATAATTTCTCATATCCTAAATTTGTATCATTCGTTTGGTATCGATCTCCGTACATTGTTGTAGTCAAACTGAAACAGCGCCATCCATCGGTGATGGTAAAAAATGAACTCCAGACTGAATGAACCGTATCATATCAGAGTGGCGTATTGATATCAAGATCACGTGTCACATAGCGGAATGATCGTGATACACATCGGTGATACGGTTACGGTGAGCGGATCGGGCAAATGATGAATGTGGATAGGTTTGTATCATAAATTTTCTATTGTTTCCAGGTATTGGTCGCGTTGCCCTGGACGTGCGACTCGGGTGCTTGTCTCCTCAGCTCACCAGCGACTCAGAGCCGCAGAGAATAATAAACGCGGCAAAGTTCGCTTTGCGAAACGTTGCGGTGCTGGAACTCAAGGCACCTTACTGGCGGTATTTCCCCACGCCGCTTTGGACCAAATATGTCAATAACATGAACTTCTTTGTAGAGTAAGTTATATATTCCGTTGTATATGTATGAAGATTTGCTTTAGACTGGTTTGTCAACTGTTTCCGTTGTGTGGTTTTGACTCCATAAAAGCGACCCTGGAGCCTGTCTCGAAAGTTGCCAGTTTATTCGCAGGTAATTTTTAACAATTTTATTTGTTAGCAAAGTTGGAAAAAATTATCTTTTAGTGAAGTTATTTATGAAGATATTAACACATTGGTCTGAAGTAATGGAAATATGTAATTGATCTTGTTGTCAGTTTAAATAGAATAGTTATTTAGAGTCTGAAGTAGAGACATTTGCTGTCAAGGTTGAAGAACGGCACTATGACCGCATCTACTGCATTTCTTTTAGAACCATGTATACTGTATTTATATCGTCAAAGTCTTGCATCCCCTATATGAGGGACAATGGTATCGTTGGACAAGCCGATTAATTATTTAGTTAAGTAGGTATATTAGGAAGTCAAGCATTGCCTCATAATTTGCGGGCATCTCCGCACATTTGGTCCATATGACATATTAGTAAATCCATGGGGCACAGCACATTTAGTTACTCAATTTAGAGTAATAAAAGTGTTGCTAATCAATAGGGTCTTGTTGATGTCAATATTCTAGAAAGAAACCATAGACATAACCCTGTAGTAAGTATAAGAGGATGATAAAGGCATATAAGAGGCATTATGAGCATGTTACGTGAGATTTTTTTAAAACCTTTAAAATTTCGTTATTATGTAAATTTTTAAACCATTCTCACACGAAGTATCTACTAGTTCTTTTTTGTTCTATTCTCCACCAGGTTATGTTCGCGCTACATAAACGAAGCGCTAGAGCGACTCAAGACAAAGAAGGTCACCTCCGAGAATGACTTATCTCTGCTGGAGCGAGTCCTGAGAAGCGAAGGAGATCCAAAGATAGCCACCATCATGGCGCTCGATCTTATTCTAGTGGGCATTGATACGGTACATAATATATATATATATAATAATAATAAATAATATATAATAATATCTTTGAAGATTGAGTTATCATACAGGTGGAAAATGAATCTAGCAAAATCTAGACCCAATAAATTTATATTCAGCTGTCACAGAATGCAATTAAAATAAATATAAATAAATTAGATGCTATCGAATATTGGAAGAAGCTCCCTAATGTGATACACTTATTATAATCTACCAAGAAATGTTTGCCTATATCTATTATTGATTTCATGATCAGGATGTCATATCTAAGTGTGCTTGCCAACTTAGGGTCCCGGGTTCGAATCACGGCCGGGGCAGATATTTATGTGACAGATAAATGTTTGTTCTCGGATCATACATGTTTGTGATGTCTTAATTGTGTAAGTCCATAACACTCGCAACACAGTGCATCTTAGTGCTGAGGTGTGAGTGTGTGAACGTTTTATTGTGTATGTCCAAGTGATACAATGGTAGTTCATAATTTTATTTCTGTAAAATTTTTTCCAAATTTTTATCAGAGCATGAGCAACTTACTTTTTCCACCGTTACCTAGAGTTAGCTGGTACAAAATATCAATAGGTTTTAAGTTTATTAGTTACATGGACATATAGAAATGACATAATCCAATGACCCGGGAGAAATATCTATCACCAGGATCCTTAGCTCGCCGTGGGTCACCACCAACTGACTCAAAGGGACGTCATAGTGACGACATAAAATGAAATTTCTCATGAAAATGGTATTTAAACAAATAGACGATGGCAATTTATAAATAAATTAAAAAATCTACAAACACTTTTGCATGCAATTAACAGTATTTTAATTTTGTATTTACAGATATCAATGGCCGTATGTTCAATATTATACCAGGCTGCGACAAGATTGAAGCAGCAAGACAAAATGGCTGAGGAAATCAGAAGAGTGCTACCGGACCCGAGCAAGCCGCTCTCCTACTCAGACTTAGACAAGCTGCATTACACGAAGGCTTTTGTTAGGGAAGTTTTTAGGTAAGTTCCAAGTTAGCTGTTCTTTGAAAGGTCCAAGTTAGCTGTTCTTTGAAAGGTCAAAAATAGCAAATGATCTACATAAGGAAGAGTTAGGCATCTAAGGATATAGGGGGACGGCAATGCAATGTTGGTCTTGAAGTTTACATTAGATCGGCTTTTTTGAGAACTCTGTGTCATACGTTTGGTAATATACCACACTTTAGAGGTACCTTCGAGGTTGTCATTGTAAAAAAAACGAAAGAACTCCTTAACCAGGTGGTACTCAGGCTTAATCACTTCATAAAACTAGACATGTCATTAGCTTAAAGAACTTCATATAGATAGATCACTTACCAACTGATCTGTATACCAATATATGAAAAATTTTCATATTCGCCGACATCACATGAATGTAATGGCAGGCAAAATTATTGATAATCTTAAATACGGTATCAAAGCAAAGGCCGACATAAATCTTATGTTTCCAGGATGTATTCGACTGTTATTGGCAACGGAAGAACTTTACAAGAGGATGATGTTATTTGCGGATATCACATTCCTAAAGGGGTAAGGGTTGTTTCAATATTGCTTCATTAATATCTTCTTCAAAATGTAGTGTGAGAGAGAGAGAGAGATACTCGTGTTTTGATGGATAAATAATTACATTCATCAATAATTATAATGTAAGTTATTGTTGTCGGTTTGTTCATTAAAAAGAAGAATTCAAAATTGGCACTCGTCAAAATGCCCTCGTTCGAGAGCATTTCGAAAAAATCTTAGGAGTTCTATAGAACATCTGTAGTGACTGTAAACAGTAAACTGTAAACTTACCTCCTCATTCTTTCGATAGGTACAAGTGGTGTTCCCCACCATAGTGACAGGTAACATGGAGCAGTTCGTGTCTGACCCGGAGGAGTTCAGACCTGAGCGATGGCTGCAGAACGACGGACGGCTTCACTCCTTTGCGTCACTGCCTTATGGGTTTGGCGCTCGCATCTGTTTGGGGAGACGATTCGCTGACTTGGAGATACAAGTCCTATTGGCCAAGGTATGAATCAAAATTGCAGTTAGCATAAAATATTTTTCAGGTTGTTTTCACGAGCACTTTATTGTTAGTGTAGTTCTTTATGATCTTCAAGTTATGTGTGGAAATATCTGGCTTCAAAATCGAAAGTTATGGTGTTCCTGGCAATAACGACAGATGATACATCATTTTGGAAGTTCCCGAGAAGATGAAACTTAATAGTTCTCAGAAGCAAAGGGCGGCCCTAGTCAGTTGTGCACCGCACGTATTTATCTGATAATTTGGCTGATCTGTAAACAGTTTCTATGGTATGACTTTCTTTCTTAGTTTCTCATTTCTTGGCCGACAACGCATCAGTGATACCTTTGGTCTTGCTGATGTCCATGGGCGACGGTGACCACTTACCATCAGGTGCCTCGTCTGCTGGTTGTTCGGTTATTAAAATAAAAAAAAAATATTAGGAAAGTTTGCTGATTTGAATATACAGTAATCATATTTTCACAGAAACATTCACCACAAATTGTCTTTAGCTAAGCTGCATGATTCTAGTCTGGTTTCCAGTTTTGTGTGTTGTGTTTACTTTAGGTTTTCGACCGTTTGTGATGCTTTTATGCAGAAGACTTCTATTTTTTCAGAGTCAGTGAGTTAATAATCTATAACTGTGCAGTTGCTCTGTGCTAAGCTACTCTATGCTAGGACTATGGAGCTACGAATGCGAATTATAATATGTTAGCGTGATAAAACTCATAAAAATTTAAAACTAGTTTGCAGTTTGCCAATGCCTCAAGGGTTGTATTATTTTCAGTTGCTCCGTCGGTACCGGCTTGAGTACCACCATGACCCGCTGGAATATGCCGTTACCTTTATGTACGCGCCCGATGGACCACTGCGCTTGCGCATGGTTGAACGATAAATATCTTTTATTAAAATCCTAAAAACTCCCATTTATATTTTTCGGGTTATTAGCTTAGTGGCAAAAGTTTTCTATTGTATGAATTGGCTATGAGGATATCCTGGCCAATAACGTTTGCCACTTGGTGCGATGACATTACAATTATTTGAATGAAGATTGCATTAGCAATTAACCCGTGCGGTCATATTACATGTATGTTGCCATGGCAACAGTATTGTAAAATATTTTTTTTTCGCGGTGCCCAATTTCTTAATGGTCATTTTTGAGCCACAGATTAGAATTTAACTCTGCAGATTTTATAATATAATTGTAATAAAGGTTGTTTGGATTTAATCGTAATTTGTTATATAAATATACTTTACTATTATATTATTTACTACGAAATATTAGTTACCTTATTTTCAAAATTCTTAGTAAAAATACCAGAGTTCATAATAAATTTTTTTGGTTTTATTCGTTTGTATATCTAATTTAACCACATCTATAATTGAACATAAATATAAATGTAACATAATATAAATGCTTTTTCATCTAATTGAAGTTTTATTTGTTTCAATAATGAAATCCTTAAAGGCTACCACAATTTCCCATTTCATACTAGAATTCCTTTCCGTCGCAATGACTTCGAACACAAAATATATTATAAATAATTAAGACCCAAGCCTTGGTTTTCAATGGGGACTAAGTTGGTAGAAAGGTATACAAGTTTCGTTTTGGGCTGCAAACCATGATCACCATTGGCCATATTGATAATTAGTCAGGCATTTACTATAAAATAAAGTTAAAAAGGCGAGAATGTGCAATAATATTGCATGAACTTCAGGGTTGATTGATACCTGTATTAGTAGATATTAGACATAGTAATCTAATATTATTAAGAGAGAGTGGGAATTTTCTGTTTGTACATACGTGGAAAGTAATGTTGGGGAACACGGCACCTATCTCAAAAATTCCTTTACCATTTGAAAGGTATATTATTCTAGACGAACATAAGTTACGTAAATATAATAAATTGATCAATCCAGATGAAGACAGGGCGGACCACTCGTTCAATATATAATCAGTGGTAGGTTAGTTGTTAAAACGTCGGCCTCCTACACGGAAGACTTGAGTTCGAATCCGACACGCAGCTCTGATTTTTCAAATCTTGCGCGTGTCCCTGGCTTTCGTGAAGGAAACCATCGTGAGGAAACCTGCACACCTGAGAGTTCTCCGTAATGTTCTTAAAGGTGTGTGGAGATTGCCAAGCCGCACTTGGCCAGCGTGGCGGCTTATGGCCCCAACTCGTTGTAGTGGAGGAAGAAATCTAACTCCAGTAGTGGGATAATTATGACATGTAATTTGGATGACGATGTGGAACTTTAAAAACCTAAGAGCAGAAACAATCAGTGAAACAGTGTTTTTAATTTGAACTGTACTGGCCGTATTAGGGCGGCATAAAATACTCCCTCCAATTCAACGCTGGCAGAACAGGGTATCGTAAGAGGTGACAGAAGCCAGCCTGCTTGGTGGTAGGGCTTCGCGTAAAGATTATATTATAAGTATTATTATTGAGTCCTTAATGTTATTACAGGTATTATTATCTTTCCGTGAAGTCTGCCTGGCTAGCTACCATCCTCCAGCTTGAGTCACCGCCAACTCGTCGTATTCCGGCTGGAGGCTTGAGAGCCAGTACTTTCTTTCTTACTTTCTTCTCATTTCCTGACCGACAGCGCATCAGTGATACCTTTGGTTTTGCTGATGTTCATGGGCAACGGTGATCACTTACCATTAGGTGGCTCATCGGTTCGTTTGTCGGCTATTAGTATAAAAAAAATATTTATATAAATATAAAATTTAGAAACTTCTAACCTATGTACGAGAAATATTTTATATTCAAATATTTATCACCAGCAGCTGATATCCCCCTGACGTCATCTATTGAATGACAAGTTGGCATCTGTTGTTTTTGGAATAAACATTAAGTCACTCACTCACTTAACACATCCGTGTGAAATTAGTTAGAAATGTTGTTCAACATCTGGTAAGTAACGACAACTGTGTGCTCCTGGGCTCATTTAAGATAACTTCAGCTCGACGGGCAATATTATTAAGTTTTATCAGATTTATAAATATGATACACTCTCGTAGGTTACACGCATATGTTATATGTTACGTGCGTTTTAAAACAAAAGAAACTGTTAATTTATTTATTTATTATAATAAAAATTCAAGAATTCACACGTCATCCGTCCTCTGATGATTACAGAATGCAGACTGTCTGTAATGACCTATTAGACGTATTCGATCAATTGTAAGCATTAGATCAATAATTGATAATGTTTGTTAAAAACATAGCAGTTTTCCGTCGTCCGACAACCTGACCTCCAAAAAGACTGTCGTATGAAGACTCATTTATTATTATTAGACCCGTATGAAGGTTGTAAATCTTCATAGCGCAATCGCCTGTGTCAACAATCTTAAACATGAATGAGTTGGTTTGATGGAACAAGACTACTTATATGCTTTGGATGACACGTTAAGTACTCAGTTATTAACAGTCAGTTATTTTTTTTATTTACTTATTGCAATGTCATATTTGTCCTTTTAGAAAGAAAGAAAGAAAGAAAGAAAGAAAGAAAGAAAGAAAGAAAGAAAGAAAATATTTATTTCAACCTATTACAGCGTTATATGTTACAACCTTAAAACTATGACATAATAGTATGTAGTATGCGTAATAGGTGAAAAGGGTTCACGCTCAGCATATGGTCACGGAAGAACCGGGGCCACTGGTTTTCAGAGTGACCCATTTATAATCGTGCAGTTCGGACGATTGATATCAACATACACGTCCCTACCTTAATATTAAATAATAAACATAATAAAGTTAAATTAAACTAATATTCTAATGTTATAATTTGGCATTTAAAAAAACAAAGTATTGTGTTCGTGTATAATATATGTATGTGATAGTGCGCATGTGCGTGTGTGTGTGTTTATGTGTGTGCGGTTGTATGTGTGTGTTAGTGTGTGTGTATTATTCAGTTTATATTGCACTTGTGTCATGTATTAATGTTTTACCCACAACACAAGGAATCCAAGTGCAGAGAAGTGAGCGTGTGACTTAAATTTATTCTTGGGGCACACGAAAGCTTTCAACGGGGCTTAACGATCGCTATCTAACAATCGCAATCAGCACAGATGGCTTTATGCGTTCTATAAAGTCAGTAAGTGCGTATGTTTTGCCACTAGCGTCAACCATCCCAATTCTGGCCTTGTTCGTCCACTCAACTCCGGCGAACGCCACGAATTGACTTAAGCCTATGATTATGAGCGCTACAATAGATATGTGTAAATAAAAAATGATCTCGGTAATCACGCTGGCAAAGTAATTCCTTACAAATAGTAAGTGTTCATAAATAAAATTTATTCAAAGGTAATTTAATTGTAGATAGGCTTTGGTATCGATAAACGTAGATGTCAAAACATTTTTTTTTATTTTTGCTCTCTGTCTGGCCTCTTTGCCTATGTGTCTGTTCATCATACTACGAATATTTGTAACTTTTAACACGTAGGGCTCTTAATATAGAATATTTTTCAGTCCAAGGAATGGATCTATTCCCGTTGAATAGGAAATAAAAGTAAATTTGGATATTCCCTTTAGAGTTTACTAAACAAATTGTAGTGTCTTTTTGCAGTTTCTAATTCAAAAAATTGGGAAAACCGATCTCGTAAAATTTATTAATTATCTAATAAAAATGAATAGTAAGAGTTTCAAGTGTCGAGTAATATTTGCAAACACGTGAAGCCTGCGTTTTCAGAAGCGAAGTGAGTGCCTGTTACTAGTCTTACCATAAAAATTCATTAAAATAAACATGCCAACATAACTGTTGGCAGTAAACATCAACTTATTTTTTATTATTTAGCCGTATTGGGGCGGCTTAGAATACTCCCCCCAAACCCATGCTGGCAAAACAGGGTATCGGAAGAGGCGACAGAAGCCAGCCTGCTTGGTGGTAGGGCTTCACGTAAGGATTATATTATCAGTATTATTATTAAGATATTAATATTATTAGTGGTATTATTATCCTTCCGTGAAGCCTGCCTGGCTAGCTTCTACCCTCTTGCTTGAGTCAGAAGCCAAACGACTCGTCGTGTTCCGGCTGGGAGCTTGGGAGCCAGTACCTTCTTTCTAACCTTCTTCTCATTTCCTGGCTGACAACGCATCAGTGATACCTTTGGTCTTGCCGATGTCCATGGGCGACGGTGACTATTTATCATCAGGTGGCTCATCTGCTGGTTTGTCGGCTATTAACAAAAAAAAATATATGTCAAGATGCCACTGAGAATATATTATTTATAGTATTTAAAATGATCGTGAAAAAACAAGAGTACGTTAGAACTTGGACGCCGAATAACACAGATATTTTTCAATTCTTCCATGACGAGTATCTTTTCACTGCCTAAGACGAATTTAGCCTATTTAGATACGATTCTGTTTAAAACAATAACATATCCAGTTCGCTAACTAAACTAAATATTGCGAAAAGCAAACGGCACGTAGGGGCCTCTTATGTGTCTAAAGATTTGGCGTTTAAGTACGCTTAAGTATCAACACAAGAAAATTATTTTGTAAAGTCAATATTAAAGTTTCGGTTCGCATACAGTTGGAAACATAAAACATGTGGTATGTTGTAATATTGACATAACAAATAATACCTCAAAGGTTTAGTTAAAGTTGAAAAAAATGTGTTTTGGGATCTACGATACGTCAATTGCATTTCCATGACCCTGCGTGTGTTGCGGGTGCTACGGACATACACAAATATGACATCACAAATTGTAGTGACCCGAGAACAGCCATTTGTCTGTGACATAAATGTCTGCCCCGGCCGGGAATCGAACCCCGGACCCCTCGTTTGGCAAGCAGGGTCACTACCAACTGGACTACGGGGTTGTCGACTGTATGTTTCTGATTTATAGAAACCCAAAAAAATTAAAACCTTACCTGATAAAAATAAAAAGCAATCGTTTCTATCTTTATCATTTTGGTTGTAGAGCAACGCTTCGGTTCAGAATGTTATAGATCTGTGATATTTTTTTACTATGTCCACAAACTGTCGGCCATTTTGTCCCACATTGTGTAACTAGTTTGTGCAAGAAACGAAAGTAGTGTATAACAAACAATTACACATTATTTAAGCTTTCTCAGGTATTACATAAATGATACAATAGTGTATAATATTCCGAATAGTGTAATATTAATTTGTGATGGTAATTGTTGTTCCTTTGTCATTGGACTTGGAAGGTTGGAAGGACTGTATTATCTACTTTAATACGGACAGTATTTGTGCACGGTGGTAAGGGTTTTTATCTGGCCTATAAGCTGCCTTATTATTATTATTATCATCTGTAAAATGTCTAAAGTCGGTTATTTAATGATTACTTCAATAATTTAAAACGCTAACAGATGTCTCACTCCGATCTCCGCTTAGAATCACACGGCACACGGTCACGATGCTCCAGTGCAGATTGCCAGACATCACACATATTTGAAAAGTCATGAAACAATTATTTAGCCATATTGGAGTGGCCTAGAATACTCGCCTCAATGCCATGCTGGCAGAACAGGGTGTCATAATAGGCGACAGAAGTCGGTCTGGTTAATGGTCGGGCTTCACGTAAGCATTATACTATAAATATTTTTATTAAGGTATTATTATTATTATTACTGGTCTTTCCGCGAAGCTTGCCTGGCTAGTTATTCTCCTGCTTGAGTCAGCATTCCTTCCATCTTTTTTCTTATTTCTTAGCCGAAAACACATCAGTGATATCTTTAGTGTTCCTAATGTCCATGGTCGATGATGACCATTTGAAGTGGCTCGTCTGCTCATTTGTCGGCTATTTACATAAAAAAAATATTTCGAATACGCAGACACCTTTAAAAAATCCGAGATACGTGGAGGCTTCGACGTTAGTCATCCGAACAGAGCTATTTATTCCGGTTAATTCTACCATTCGTATTCTATTGATAAATAAGCCTACGACTGCTTTAAAACTTCTATACTAATATTATAAAGTAAAAGTAATATTATAAGTTTAAGCTTTGTGTGTAATTTACCTACGTAATACTTGAGTTAATAGTGTAAGCTGTGTTTACCTGTTATTGGTTTTTCATGTAGCATCAGTCGTTTTATTACAGGTAATTTAA
Source organism: Megathymus violae (assembly GCA_003671415.1). Lineage (NCBI taxonomy): Eukaryota > Metazoa > Arthropoda > Insecta > Lepidoptera > Hesperiidae > Megathymus > Megathymus violae. The sequence continues at coordinate 7,357,539 of PDGT01000012.1, read as the reverse complement.
AACCATTACCATGTTAAAACTGTTAGTAAACCTTTTTAAATAAAATAAAATAAATAGATAAAGAGAGAGTGTGAAATTTGCATAAAGTTAATATCTATGGAAATTTGTGAGTTTATGTAGTTTGACGGAAAATAATTTTGAAAACTACGGCAACTATTTGAAAAATTCTTTTAGTATTTCATAAGTACATTATTCCATCTGGATATATACTATATATAAAGTGTATCTGTATATTAGTTAATTATTGAACCCGACCGAAGTGGACGGGCGGGTAGTTGCAATATAAAATGCGTGCAGAACTTGACCGTGGCGCATACAAGCGGAAGTCCGACACTCAAACATCTAGGTAACTGCTTCAAAATATTTGTCACGGTCTAAATATGCATCCCATAGACTATTGATACCGTTGACATACGAAAAAGAGAAAATCTTAAAATCCTTAGCACACCGGTCAACGGCACTATGAGGAGTGCGCTGAATACGAAATGTTGGCGCTCGTCTGAGATATTAAAGCCGTGGCCAGTAATTCTTCCTGCAATGCTATGGGAATTTCTTGAATGAGTTTTAATTTATATGCATTTCAATTAAATAATTATTTGTTGAATCATACGTAAGTTGAACATCGTTCGACACGGCCGGATCTTCGAGGTGAATGACTGTCAGTATCAAACCTGTCCATGAAGATCACATCTGGGTCAGAAGGCTCGCTTTACGGCCGGCTCATATTGTCATCGTGTTTAGAATCCTTAAGGACCCGCAACAAATATTGTCGGCGCGTTCTCGGTTTCAGATTTTCAGACGTGATGCGAGATTCCGATATTGTTTGATATCTACTACAATATGAGGTCGATATAACATGTCATTAGGTGTCAATCTGGAATGAAAAGCGGTGTAAGATTCGAGAGTAATTCTTTTCGGCAACGATATTGCAGCTTTGTTCTTTATTTATTCAGTATCTATCTATCTATGCAGTACATAGCATGAGATGAACAATAGTAATGTGTTTTTCAAACAAATGTTTTTTGTTTAATTTAATTCGCGTGCAATTGAATATTGCTGAATCGTATCATCAGGGCATTCAATTACCAACGTGGAGAGACTCGTCTCTTAGTAGAAGTTAATGAGTTGACGCCAGAAACGGTGTATGAAGATGTGTATATTGATTTGAAGGCTAATGAAGGAAAGTTTCTTCTCCTCAATACCAAAGCAAATTTTCGAAACGGTAGTAGAAGCAAAGAGTGACCAAAGATTGATAGATTTTAACAGACTGAGCGACTTATATTTAATATTCGAAAATAAAAAAAAATTAAAACACTAAACAAGGTCGCATTGGACTTTTACCCGATGAATTATTTAGTTACGATGTTAAGAATTTCGTTCAAGGTTAGGTTTGTTTAAATGAACTCGAATTCCGGTTTATAAATACGTAACCGTAGCATCTGACACGAATTACATAGACACATGCATTCAGTCTTCAATACTTTGATACGGGTACCTTTATGAAGTTGGGTGAAATTTCATGAGTTACTCGAAGTTCAGTTTGTCGGAGAACACGTTAAGCTGTCGGTATTGGTTCTTATTGTCATGTATTTGTATGGACCTAACAATGTTGTTCATACTCACACATACGCACTATTTTGCGTGTTGTAGGTGCCATAGACGTACATAATTCAGACATGACACATAAGAAACATTTGTGAAAACATAGACAGTTCTGTTGTATAAATAACAGAGTTGGTCGCAGTCGAAGTAACAGATACGATTACAAAACATTTGGGCTGCTGGGGTCGTCTAAAAATATAATTTTTAAATAAATTTCATATAAAATAAGTGTACGGTGACTTTAAACATAGAACCGGATATATATTTTTTTATGTTAATACCCTACAAATGAGCAGACGAGCCACCTGATGGTAAGTGGTCACCGTCGCCCATGGACATCAGCAAGATCAAAGACTGATGCGTTGTCGGCCAGGAAATTAGAAAAAGGTAAGAAAGAAAGAACTGGTTCTCAAGCCCCCAGCCGGAACACGACGAGTCGTTTGGCGGCTGATTCAAGCAGGAGGGTGGTAGCTAGCCAGGCAGGCTTCATCGAAAGATAATAATACCAGTAATAATATTAATGACTTAATAATAATACTGATAATATAATGCTTAGCGGAGCCCTACCACCAAGTAGGCTGGCATCTGTCGCCTCTTACGACACCTTGTTCTGCTAACATGGGATTGGGGGGAATATTCTAGGCCGCCCCAATACAGCCAAAATAATAATAAATAATATAGTAATAATAATATATAATAAAAAATATAGGTAAATTATAAGTTCTTCTACCGATAAAAATTGTTAGAATGAATACATTTTGGACATTTTATGTGAATGAGGTAATATTTGTAGTTTAAGGATATTATAGTATAGATGAGTACATGAATGACAAGGATGCCTGGACAAAATTAGTGTCGAAACCAGTTCCGCACAGGTTTAACTAAACTTTTGTAATTACCATATGTTGCTTAAAACATGTGCTGAGGAGTTTCTTTCGCTGTTTCTTCTCCTCATTGTTAAAGCACCTTTTCGAAACGGTGTTAGAAGCAAAAAATGAAGTTCATAAGTGTATTTACTGAATACCTACATATATGATTAAATGATTTTGAATTTGAATATTGTATGTGGCAATGTGGCTCTACTCGTATGCGTGGATTGTCTTCAATATGTCTAAGAGAGCTAGGTATTGCAACTAGTTAGTGTATAAGTTAATTGCAAGTAATCGCTGTAATGATCGCTTCATATTAGGAAGTGTTCCAATATAATTGGTTCAATGTGATACGTGTTTGTTATTCGCAAATTCACACCTCCGTACTTGGATCCTTGTGTTGCGAGTGCCATGGATAAACACAAGAATGACATCACAATATTACATGAAGTAATTCGTAGTAATGTAATTAAAAAAATACTAAATATAAGTATTGCAATTAATCGTAATCACAAAAGAAAATGTTAAATAAATAACTACTCTATTTTACGCAAACACAGTGTGTTATTCAAAAGATCTGATCAAATGCTAAATTTGAACACCTTGAATGATTTTATAATTTATACCGTTTAGTGAAAATAATCAAAATTGAATTCAATGTCGTTCAATCAAAATGTCAGCCTATTTATTAAAGTAACATGTAGAAACTTTAAAACTTAAGATTGTGTTTTTACAAAAAATGTGTGAATTGTGATAAAGTTGTATGTGTCACGTAGATTCGTTTTAAGACAGAATTAGTCAACTTAACGAATGGTATCTAAATGACACCTCCAAGGCACAGAAGCGCTAATAAAAAAAATTGTCACTAACATTTATCAATGCAACTATAGACCACGTTGGCAGTTCTTTGGTTTACTTGGTCGAGCAGATATGATCAAGACATCTTACTGTGAGCTATGAACGAAATGAAGGCACTCTATTTCACAAAACTCCAAATATTGAACAATGACAACGAATCAACAAAATACATTATATAACGAAAGTTATATATCATAGATATTATATTATATTTAGTGTGAGCGTGAAGAAGTCGGTGGTGTATAAATGAAGCTTTGATAATAATTTTACGTCTTAAATTTTAAGTTATCCGAATTAAATAATATTAACAAATTAACAAAAATATTGAACACGATATATTCATCCCATTTGTCGCTATTTACGATATACTCACAAGCGAAGAAAATTGAGCTGCGTAGATTGTACTACACATTGATGTATCGAGACATACACTCGTATTTCTCGATTATATTAATTAATTCGTTAATTCCATTAATTCCAGTTATAAATATCTCAAAAACCCAGCGTGTAATTAAAATAACGTGGTAAAGAAAAATATTTCTGCGTGCATAGAAGAGATCTAATGCTATTGCTTTAAAAGTTGTCTTAAAACTCTGTTTGATGTCTTCAGAATTTTTATCGAATGGAGGTTGGTAAGCGAGCGTTTTGTGTTGGTTCCGGTGCCTCGGCAGGATGTTGGGCATACACAAACGTAGTGATGCGTGCGAACCTTATTTCTTTCCGGCATAATTGGCCGGTACTGAATATGTGGTGGTGAAATGCTCAGGATAGTGGTGGGAAAGATTGTAGGTAAGTTCTTGTCTCTCAACCACAGCATGGCCGAGGTTGATCCTTATCTCGACTCTGTCAGCACTGTGATGTGATCCTCGGCTACCTGTACGTCAAATTTGAGGCTGGGGGAATACTAACATAAACGGATAGAGCTAGGCCGTCTAAGTTCACGCCCTACAGTACAGTCTAAACTTACTTAACAGGAGTAACGTCTATTATCAACACCTGTATGCGGGCAGATAGATCTGCGGTTGACGAAACGGTCACTGCCCACAAAATGGTACATAGAATTACGGACTGGCGAGTGAAGGGAGAGTTGGAGAGTTGGAGACACTCTAGAAAATAAACAATAAATCTCGTAGAATTAGTTAGCAAGCCTCACCCATCGCAGAAACCTTAGCGACAAACTTAACCCGATCAGGAAATGACAAAGCCTTTTCCAAAAAGTCCCCAATACATTTCGATCGCGTTGTGTCTGATCGGATTTCGAGAGGGCGAGATGGATTTCAATTTGGACTCGTGTAAATACCAGAATGGTAGCACCACACCCTGATGGCGATAGCTACGAAAATCCGTCCGTCGGGCTACAGCTTGCATGTGGCTTGATGTCGAACGAGAGCAACTTGGATAGGTCTCTTCTACTGGAGGCAAATTATTAAGTAGGTTCACCACTCACACTGACAGCATTCTACCTAACATCATGTATATGGTTTTGTGCTCGTTTTACCGCCAATTATGGAGCCAAATTTTAAACAATTGGACCATCACAAACCGATTTTAATCAATTGCCAGTTAATATTCCGTTATAACCGTTTCTAGGTCAAAATTGAATTATCATACTAATCGATTTTTTTTAATTCCAATTGTCGATTGCGAAAGCGAATGGTGCAATTAGATAGCCTTGTCGTTCGAGATAACGACAGTTAAAAAACTTTCTTCTTGCTTTGCTCTGTGGGTTTTACTATCTCTATGGGTGGTAAATGTATAGATGATCTTGATATTAAATTAATATCTGTTTCTAATACATAATAATAATACTAATACATAATACAATAAACACCGAGGTTGTTTCACTAAGAATTTCACTATTGAAGAAACCAAAATTTATCAAAACAGTCAAGAGCTACTTTTTACCTGAAAAATACCTTTGTTAAGGATACTTACCTCTTTTCACTTAAGCCTTTAAAGCTACTAGTTATCTTGGTAAAACCTACCAATGAAAGAAACCTGAATCATTATTCGTCCTAATGAGATGTCGTCATCATGAGAGATACGTCCATTGTGATGCCACGTCTGGTGATGCTGGAAGAAGCTGTTGTGGAATTCTCTTGATAAGATCCAAGAGTATTGAATGTTCATTACGGAAAAAAAGATGCGGAAAGCATAAGTGTTAATATATAATCTCAATAACACAATTATTGTACTAAGTATGTTAAACGTAACACATAAGAAATTCAAACATCTCTTTTTTTAAATTGACATTTAATGATGATGATATCATGAATCAAATCAGTAACCAAAGCAAATGATCTTGCTTAAATAATAATAGCTGATATAGTTTAATGTAATTATGAAATAATGTAATTAATAAGTCATTCGGATCTATACGGAACTGTTACAATTTTGGTATGTGAATTAAATAGTATGTAGTACCAAAGTTTTTGGTCATTTGGGTATCTAAAATGTCACGAAATTAATATTTGTTTGAAGTGTTGAAATAAAGGTATCCCTTGGTAAGGTGTCATCTTAAGTAAACTTTCAACTTTTCTTGAATGGTACAGCTGACCTTATATTTATTTCTGTAGCTTCTATATCAGTTTCCTGGCATTACCCAATTTTTTCTAGCAGAGGCAATGGCACACGGAGCATTTTTTTCACGTTGCTGGGGTTGGTAAAATTCAGATCCATCAGAAAGTCGAGCTCGGTGCTAAGGTTCTTTACTTGATAGCTTTTTAAAATAAACAGAAAAAATGTTGCAGCGTATTTCAATATATGTTGAAGCTCTTGATGTTACGAATATTCATGTGCCGCTGTGAACACTTATTTAAATCAAACAATTAAAATCAAGTCATTTTTTGTTTCTACTACCGTCTTGAAAATGGATCACGGAGTAGAAGGAACGGCAAGGAACATCTTAACGCATCTTTTTTTTTTAATATAGACAATACACATATTTCCCAGGTTCGATTCCCGGCCGGGGCAGATATTTATGTGACAGATAAATGTTTTTTCTCGGGTCATGGGTGTTTGTAATGTCATATCTGTGTATGTCCATGCCACCGCAACACAGGGAATCCTAGTGCGGGTGTGTGAGTGTATAACGTATATTATTATTATTATTAACACAGCAATATTTGCTGACATGAGTCGAGCTGGCTGCAGAGCTCTGATCATGTGACTATGTTTATTTGCAGGTTATTAACAAAGAGTAAATATACCGCCAGTGCAATAACATAGAAAATATCGAACAGATGTAATTACACCACTTGTCTACATGCTACACAATAAGGTAGTGGTCGATTTCCAAACCAGTTTCCGGTTGTGGAAACGCATCCGCGTTGATTGTAGGAAACTATTCAGTTGTTGAATAGTACGCTTGGAGTTAACATTTATGAAGGTGATTTGCTTGAAGGCCTGTTCCACGTAGCAAGGTGATCCTGGACAGTGTTTCAAGATGCTGCCTCAGTTGTGATTACCGTGGTGATCCTTGGAAGCATTATAGTTCGTGAGTATTAGTGTATTGGATACAAAAATAAACAGTGCTTTGATTTTAATCGCTCTCTGTAGTGTATGAGACTTCTATTCCTTTTTTTTTAACCTGGAATGTTCCACAATGTTGTTCTAGTTTCTATTCGTGGCTAGACAAGATCTTATAAAGATAACTTTAGGCGAAATTAAATTGAAATGTGTAAATTGAAAGGTTTGAAAGCATATTTCTCACATATTTTTGCTAACTTGACAAGTGGTCCCACGTTCTATAATTAGCGTTGTATAATATTTTGTCGTTTATGTTTGCTTCTTTCATATTAATTAAACGTGAAACTACGTTGAGTTTTACACTCCAGGGTTTTCCAAATACATGGATAAACTGGTGTCATAAAGGGGCTCGTTATTGGGTCGATAAAAAAAGTTTGGTTTGTCTAACGTAATTTGTTACGAAGTTCCATTCTTGACCCTGACTGACTTGTTTGAGACGAGTAAATGTTAAGTTCTAGGTCTTGGCTGTTTGTAATGTCTAATTGTGTGTCCATTTCGTTCACGACCCGTAATTCTAATATTAAAGCATGTGAACCTTTCTAACTTTTCTATTTTATGGTTAATTCCTATTCATATTATAGAAAAAAAATTTAACAAACAAAAGTTGATTTAAGAAGTCAATAAATCGTACTTTATATTAATATTCTAAATACTAAATTTTGTAAGAATATATTGAACGCAAAAAATACTAACGGATTTCGTTGAAATTTTTGACATACTGTGTTATAAAACAGTATTATAGCTTACATACCGAAATAATGAACTGTTAATTATTATGAATATGAACACCTAATTAATTTTAATGTCTGAAAAGTGTTACCATGTGAGTGCTCGCTCGGCGTACGATTTAATTTTAGTCCGAAATATCCTGTCATCTGAATCTCGTTGTATTCTTTACAAAATAATTATGCCACTATCTGAAGCGACGCGAGGCAGGGCGAGTTACTTGTTAGTGATACTTTACGCCGATGTGTTGCTAAGGTTCTACGCTTCCGAGCGTTTGAAAGGCCTACGATCGCGTGTAGGAACCATTCAGTTGAGTGTTGGCATGCCCGTAGTGAACACAAAAACTGGAGTATCGAGTGTTACGCACTGCACTATATTTTACGTTATCTAGTGAGGTTCCGGCGTCGCGGAAAGTGTGAAACTTAAGAGGGTAAGTTTTTTTTTTTAATTACTAGATTTTTTGACTATTGAACGATGATCGATAAACAGTCTTGAATATTTTAATGAAGTAATGATATTCGTGAAATAAATTGATAATTGAATGTTTTTAATATTCGGTATGTAATCTTGATAATATTGATATGAAGTCCGCCCATTGTAATCTAATTTTAAGGTTAAAAATGAAGAGTGGATAAATAAATAAATAACGCTAATTGTCAAATTGATTAAGGTTGACATTTAATTAATGACACTCGCTTAATTACTATACTAAGATCAATAAATCTCAGTCAATTAATTCATCGGGAGCCTTTTTTTTTGACAATTCCATTAAATCTCGTTATTCCATATATTATGTCCATAACTGGTGGCAATTAGATATTGCGAAAAAAAATGTATTTTCTGCTATTATTATTCATTGAAATTTAACGTCATTCTCCCCGTGTCAGTTATTGGCAGACGTCGATAATGAACGAACTGCTTTGCCTATCAGCGATGGCCGCCCGCAACTCAACTAGTCTTAGTGAGGGGCTGTGAATATTTAAGTCTTCAATAGACATTCTGTAAAAAAAAATATTCGTTATCTTTTTAGAATTCTATATTTTATCAATGATTTAATTAATGTTGGTATTTCACCCCTATTAATATTTCCGCCGTATAGCCGTCTGTTCGGAGTTCAGTGTAAATAAACAAATAACTATGTTTTAGATCATGTCCTGTTCGGAGGCTTTCGGATGGCTTTAATACTTCAGATGTGGTTTAGCTAACTTCAGAACTAATAATCTCATACTCCAGGTGCTCTCGCCTGTGTGAACAGACTTCAGGCAATTTCACTTATGGGACAGCCCCGTATTCAGCTATGATCCGGGTTGTGGGATAAATCCCCCAGATTACCTTCTGAATTTAGAATTTTCAGAATTAAAATTCTTTAATTTTTCGAAGATACGTGTTTAAATTATTTCGATGAAGTATTGTGAGAAAATCTACCAATGTCTTAATTCCAACAATGGCTATTGGGCAACAATGAAGTCCTATTGAATTCGACAGCATGGTCACACAAACAGACATCGTATTGTTTGAGAAGCCCACTCTTGGGGACAAAGATTCGTCTATTACCCATATATCTGCCTCAACTGCGGATCGAATCTGGCGAATTTTTCTCGGCATTCGCGGTTACTAACAACTGGTTTACAGGGTCGTCTCCCAGTATGTAGATTTAGTGTTAAGGAATTTCAAATTAAAGTTCAAATCGACAATCATTTTATCGCTTAGGTACTTATTTAAGTGTTCTCTTAAAGTTTTTTTTTTGTATTCGATTCAAATTTTCCGTCTTGTTTGTTTTTCTACGGTACGAAATCAGGATGAGAACGCCTATATAAAATTCACGGATAAATAGATGACCTTTTTAACATGAAACAAACAAAGTTTCGATTGTAAATTCTATTTTCCGATGCAGGCGGTTTAAAATGACCGTATAAGTAATCTTTAGTGATTGGTTTAAAATAACAGTGTCTATATCAATACTAATATTATACATGCGAAAGTGACTTTCATTGCTTGTCTGTTATGCTTTGACGGCCAAAATGCTGGGCCGATTGTAATGAAATTTGATAGGGATAACTTGAGATTTGGAAAAGGACATAGGCTATATATATTTTTCCAAATTTTCTTTATATTTTGTGAATACCATTGTTTTATAATAAAGTCGTCAAAAAACTAATTTTGGGTGTCTACACGGCATACGTTGGCTAAACCTCAAGGGGAACATAATACATTACGGAAATGTGTAGTTTTGAATATAAAAAATATATGCATACGAATACTTTTTTTATTAATCGAATCAATAATACACTCCGAATCTATGCGGACGAAGTCGCGGCTAAAAGCTGGTTTATAATAAAAAATATTTTAAAGACTTCTCTCGACATATTTGATTTGCAAATCAAAAAACTTCTAGGTCAAACGGCCGACCTGTATATTAGAAAATAGTGGTAAAGATCACCTTAATTTTTTTGTTATAAAGTGGTAAATATATATTTATATTTATATATTATGTAGTGGTCAACGTCGCCCTCGGACATTAATAACACCAAAGACATCAATGATCCGTTGGCGGTCAAGACAGAATACAGAAGAAAGAAAGAAATTACTGGGTCTCAATTAGCTCAGATATTTAACAACATATAAATGTATTTGTATGTATTTGTATTAATTAATAATATTAATAATAAATGTTTACACACTCACACCCCCGCACGAGGATTCTCTGTTACTGGTGGCATGAACACACCAGGGATGTTATAGTGCTCCGTCACTGTAACCGAACCTATCGGATATACGAAATAAAAGTATATCGGAAACCGTACCCGGATCCGATAACAAAGTTTTGGATAATTTCGGATACAGGCTGAGTCTAAATAAAGCACGTTATGACTGGTTTACGCCGACCGAGCCGATACATTAGCCGCGTCCTTCTCGTTTTAGGTAGTTTTTGTTATTTAATTTGTTTTTCCTGTGATTACAATATCACATAAAACCTAGAAACAAAGTCAAACTTCGTAAATACATTATATATTTTTTCCAAGTCGTAAATCATCTAATATCCGTAACCGAAATTATCCGAAACAATCGGAAAATCCTAAATAATTTCATATCCGTAACCGTAACCGAAACCTGTAAATATTATTCATATATCCGTATCAATATCGCGATCCGAAATTTCATATCCATAACATCCCTAGAACATCCACAATTTGATAAAAGTAGGAGTAAACTTTTCTTTTGATTTACTTTTATTAAAGTTCAAACGACTTAGGTAAGTCTAGCATAAACAGAACACAAAGGAATGTATGTTTGACACACACAATACCGATTTCAATGTCAACGTCTGTAATTGTTGTTATACGAGTATTTTTATATTGATTATGTTTCTTTTTATTGCTTCGAGCAGTACAATATTTAAGTTACCTGGCATTATACAATCCAGGTAGCCTTCAAGTTTAAAATTGAATTGTAGTTCTTTGAAGGTTAATAAGTTGAGTGTTTCAGTTGGCGAATTAACTTAACGATATCGACAAGGCCAGAAATAATCTTTTTGCGGTTCTTGATAATTGGAAAAAACCCTTTCGGATTTCCCCTTATCGTTGCAAGAACAAAGTATGTCTCGACAAGTGAGAAACCCGTCTTTCGGCTTATTCCCCATTGTAAAATGTATCTAAGGTACGGCAGTCTCAGTTCTGGGTATTTCAATACGTTCGAATTCAAGACTACTAGCCCGGGACGCTCCGATGCTCTTTAGAATCTCAGAGAAATATGAAAAACGCATGCGTCCCGATGCGCCTCGCACGGCATATTATATGTAGGTCATAACTTATGTGAATATAGCTGTCATGTTAGTTTTACCGAAATATGCATGTAGTTATATTATGATCTCATAGATGGCGCTGTTACAGAGCCATAAACGAATTCTATGTTTATTATAATTTTTATCGCAGAACAAAGTATGCGGAAACAACCAGTAAATTATTGTTTGTACGTCTTGTTATTATTCGCGTAGCGAGTTTCCATTTTTCCATCATTTCCATACAATATATTTCTATATTATATAAAACAGAAAACTATGTGTATTACGTATGTATGTATATATATTGTGTATATACTAATTCATATTTAAGTATACAGCAAAACGCATGTATTTCTTTGGATACGCAACTATATGAGTATATTATTATTATAAAGAGAGTGCGTATTGTGTGAGTTTGTGTGCACGGAAAGTAATCTCCGAAACCACGACGCCCGTATGGAAGATTCTATTTCCATGTGAAAGGAACATTCTTCCTGATGGATGTAGGGTATATTCCTACTAATATTATAATGAGGAAAGCTTTGTATTTTTGAATGTTTGTAAGGAATAAACTAAAAAATACTGAACCGACTTTAAAAATTCTTTTACCATTAGAATGCTACATCATCCCTGAGTGACATAGGCTATATTTATTACTAGAAAAAATAAGGGATTCTTGCTAAAATTTCAGTAACGTGAACCAAGGTGTAAAAAAATAGCTTAAAAATTTCTTTCATCGCATACGCTGCGGAAACTATTGATAAAGTACACCCGTGCGAAGCCGAACACGAACGAAGACGGGGCGGCCGCTCGTAGCAAATAAATTAAACACGTTTGCTGTAACAATAAAGGCTTCATATTTATCACGATTCACGAGTAGCTTAATGTTTCGGATTGAGGCCTTTTGTGAATTAGTTTTTATAGCGTTAACCGGTTCAAAGAGCCAAGGGCGGAGCTGTAGGCGATATGACAACCGGCGTGTGTGGGTTATTTTCTCAGTATACTTAATAAAAACAACCACGCCTGAGTGAAACTTATGTTACAAGGTTCTGTGATGTAAATGTTTCCAGAAGTAAGTAGGATTTAGTATTATCCTCAAGTCGAAGAAAAGAGGGTGTGACATACGTTCTATACGTCATGATAGTGATCTTAATAAGGGTTTCGATAACATAGTATATACGAAGCTCATAGAAAGTCAGTCGCTATGGAAAACAAACTTATTTATGAGGTCGCTATACTCACAATGATGAGTAATTGAAGTTTAAAAACATTTTTTTTTTATTTAATCAAATATTTCTTGTGGTTGTAAGGTGACGTCAGGTCGTAAGAGCAATGTCTCTCATGTGTGTCCATACCTATGCCAATCCTAGTGCGTGCGTTTGGTTGTAAGAGCGTTTAAGTGTTACCTTTTATTGATTCGGTTTTTTTTGTCTGCGGAACCCTAAAATGTGGTTAGGGGTATACGCCATTAAAATATCAACTAGCTTGTCATTTTGAAATTTAGTAATAGATAGATAGTATGTACAAGTATTTAAATATAAATAAAACATCATATTAATAATTTATATTTTATAAAGTTACTCGTTGAACTTAAACATGCATTGTGTGACCTCGTGAGTAACACTCACGATCGAATTAATGTTGGAAGCGGTCGCTAGGTGGATGACGGCAATACGAAATTTATACGTTTAGCCACGTTAAGCCATCGGTTGTCGGCGTGACGTTCAAAAGTCGTCAGGCCTTGTCCGAGGCCTCGGGCGGTATAAAAACTTTTGAAAGTAGGCTTACGTATGAAAGTAACTAATCTGCCCTCGCTTCTATACAGTTGTTACTCTTTTTTATGAGGCTTTTTTTATAGTCACCCTATATACTTCACCCTTATACGTGAATCACTTTCTTTTGGAAAATACACACATAAAAACGGTGTACAATATTTCAGATTATCGCGTTCTGTCAGACAGACAAATATTTTGTTTTATACACTCTTATGTGTAAGTTTAATTATGCAAGATAGTGTTTACCGCAAGTAATATGAGAAAGTTAAGTCTATATTTGAAATCAAGACATTTAATATTAGTTGGACGGTGTATGCTACCACATTCAGTGCGACGGTTGCTTGCTCTATCTTAGGCTAACGTTTTTTTAAATTACTAAATGAATGACGGAAAGAAGAACAAAGAAAGAAAGCACTGGTACTCAAACACCCAGCCGGAATACAACGAGTCGTTTGGCGGCTGATTCAGGCAGGAGGGTGGTAGCTAGCCAGGCAGGTTGCAGGGAAATACAATAATAGCAGTAATTATATTAATGACTCAATAATACTGATAATATAATCCTTACGCGAAGCCCTACCACCGAGCAGGCTGGCTTCTGTTGCCTCTTACCACACCCTGTTCTGCCAGCATGGAATTGGGGAAAGTATTCTAGGTCGCCCCAATACGGCTTTTCTTTTTTCCTATTATTCGTTTTTTGGGTGTCGGTGTATGGCGAATCGCTCGAGGGGACGCTGCTGGTTTTAATATTTCATCTTTTCTACATATTTATGTCCCATACGGCTACCGTCTTCAAGGGATTTCTTAAGTGGCCCCGGGAGCTTTTGCTATAGGATCATCGCCTGGACATACCGGGATGATTGGTATCAACACTTTATCGTCTTGAAACTCGTGCTTAATAGTCTTTTCCCAGTAGGAGAAGGCAGTGACTCAAGCTAGCAGAGCCGTTAAGGCTGACAAAGAATATACATAAATTGTGTATCATATTCGTCATAATGAAAATTGGATTTCACAATGCAATTTTTGCCCACATATTAATGGCTGATAATACAATCATAGCTAATATGTTATTCCGTTAAGATAGCCTGATGGATTTATATATAACAAACGAGTAGTTTAACAGATTGAATATGTCACTACAACATATGTTTTTTAATGAAATTATTTAAGTTATTTAGAGCTAATGGACACACATTTTCTCTTTAGGAATACGAAGGAAGATGAAGAATCGTATAGGAGTGGTGCAATGGCGTCTCCGCAAGATGTACCAACGACAAATGATGACAACGGCACAATGTTGTCAGGCTGCTGAAGGAGGGGAAATTGGTATGTTTTTGTGTTTTAAACATTCGTAAACTATCACCAAAATTAAGCAAGATTTAGTATCATCGGGAGTTTGGTTGGGAATCAAATGGATAACGACAGTGATAACATTTTAATTTTATCACCGGAGAGCAGTTTTAGCGGTCTTGAATTAGCATTCGTCAACCTTGTTGGAGATTCAATAACTTTCAACATTTCGTTTTTAATTCAGATAATCTGGTCCGGTTTTTGCCAATAAACTCATATGATTGAGACTTCGCGTCATTTCTACTTCTCATTTATAAAGTGACCTTTCGACAAGTTTGAAATAAGTGTAAAAATAATGTGCCTCAATTTGTTGAGAATATCTCAATTACAGCAGATTTGAAATTGACTTTATAAATATTTAAGGATCTTCCGAAGTCTCTCAATATGTCTATGATGAATTTGATACAAGATTAGATTGGTTTTGTTTGAGATTGTTTATGGTTCAAAGCAACGTAAAATGCCTAAATAAGTAGAAGCAAAAGAAAATTAAAATGAAAAAGATATTCGAAACATTATTTCATTATACATAATTTAAGACAATTGAGAATAGAGACATTCAAGTGTTTTAACGGTGGGTTCGTGTGGGTTTTAGAGGTAGAGAAACCAGGTCAGACACGTTCATTAAAATAGTTTAATTACCAAGATAACACAAATTACTTTAGTCAAACGTCACTCATTATTTAGCTTAACTAAAATTATCGTAACGTGCAAAATATCTAGGCAGTAGAGAAAACTTTGTGATGAAAAAACAATTAACATTCCTTTCTTTTTATCCGTAAATTGTTCTATCTTTCCCACTCTCTCCGCTGTAAAAGCCTATATTAAGTATATTTGGCTGTAGGTAACCTGCTTGACAAGTTCGACTTGAAAAATGTGTAGGTTTTTATTAACTTGATAAGCCAATGATTCTATTAGCAACAAATACAACCCGATGGACCGATTATTAAAGGTGATCGCCTCAGCCAAATTTTCATGCCTAGACCTTGTTAGATGTAAGTGTTACTAAAATATCAGTATTGATATCATCAGTTATAGTATCAGTAATGATCTTAAATTTAAGTGTAATATAAAAAAATAAAAATTAAATGATTTGATATGTAATTCTTTACGGGATTCATTACAAGGATCACTTCACTGGTTTTTATATATTTATTTCTGTACTTAGTTGTATCGAAAACGTGAATTTATCTCTGGGAAGGGTTCATCAGATAGTTGTAAATAAACAGAGCTTGGATTCAGGAAACGAGATGGATAAAATTACCAATAAATTAATAAATGGGGTCACAGTTCATTTACGATATACGATGATTTTCATGCGGTATTTAACAATAGGCATAGTAATTCACGTGCTATGTTTAGATGTGTCTTACGTTCCACTTCGTTATAAGTAACTATTTGCAATTAAAGTTACAGCTACTAAGTTTCCTTCATGCAATAATATCAATTTTGTGTTCAAAAAAACAATTTTTACTACTTTGATACTACATATCAGAGAAATTAACTGGCAGGTAAGAAAACAAATATAAATCGTAAGCAAAGTTCTATTCAAAATCTTCTGTTTTCAAATACTGGTATATTTACTGGTATATTGGTATATATACTGGCCAGTACAAAGTAAGAAAATATGTTATGTTTCATTTTTTCGCGCTCCTCTAAACATGTCCTGAGTGTGTTAGGTGAAGGTGAAAAATACATTTACAATTATACAGTGCCCGATAATAACAAGTGACATTACGTACGTGTGTGAAGTTTGTGAACTTTAAAAATCAAGATTACCGAAGCGATGTCAGCATTATTTGTATTATTTAAAAAGATTGACAGCAATTTCCATTTTGCATTCAGGTAAACGAGCAAATAAGTTTCAAATGTTAAAAAATAAAATTAAAAGCATACTTTTGGAAGTGAAGAATCCACACCTGTCGATTCATAGAATTATGTAAGAATAATTTAAATATTTGCGTGTATGATTAGACTTGTTTTATGTTTTTTGT
Organism: Megathymus violae; assembly: GCA_003671415.1. Classification (NCBI taxonomy): domain Eukaryota; kingdom Metazoa; phylum Arthropoda; class Insecta; order Lepidoptera; family Hesperiidae; genus Megathymus; species Megathymus violae. Next base: position 7,341,062 of record PDGT01000012.1, on the reverse strand, counting down.
AATATTGCACCTTTGCAGTAAATGTTCTGCGTATTTGTTGATGACAAACAAGGATTTTTGATAATATCTGTCGTGGAAGTAAATAGTTAATAATCGTTTATCTCTTATTTATTATTTGTTGTCTTGTTTAAGCCTTTATAAATTACTTCTGTTACATATTATAAAATGTTTTTAAAAGTAGGTCACTTCAATTTACTGCTTAAAAGTTAAAAAAATGTGATTAAATGTTGGCCAAAAAAATTTTTTCTCGTCAAACCATGCCATTCAGTCATGAGATCCTATATCGATTTTTCGATCGATATCAGCATACTTGACTGTTGATTGTTAAATACTTGAATGAATGAATTAAATACTATTTATTCGAAGTTGGTTTTTACAAACCCTCTCCCTCTCCGGAACGCCAGCTGTCCCGGAAAAAATGCACTAAGAAACTCCTAAGAACCTTATGTTTTCTTACCTAATGTTACAGAAAGCGCTTACTTAATTTTGATATTATAATGTTTCACTGCGATCACTATTTATCACTCGATGAGACGGATTCAGACGACTGCCCACGCCGTTCCTTCTTACTATAGCAAGTTTATCTTCGTAAAGAGTAATGTTATTACTATAATTTATATTTACTATCAGAATAGCAGTGTTCGACTAGAAGTTAGAACGTTAATTTCTCGCATGGGATCTTCCAGTACGAATCCTAACTGCGAGCTCTAATTTATCGAAATACATATGCGTATTACAAATGAATAATCATTTACTTCGCTGAAGGAAAGTACTGTGAGGAAATCTACATTCTCAAAGACAGTCTCCCAACCTGCACTTGGTTGGCGTAATGGACAATTGCCTTAACCCGAGTCCACCAGTGGCAGATTGCACCAGTTGCAACGATGACATTCACTATCTAATTAATTAAAAGTCCCCCTTCCATTTCATCTTATACTATATGCATTATACAGCAATGTATCGTTTGTCTAGGTAACATGTCGTCACGGTCGGGTCAATGTCCTCTCCAAGGTCACCGGGCGCGGTCTACCCACGCAGCTATCGATACGGGTGTCTTGGACACTGTGTCTCCTCCTTCAGCCAAATCCTGGGAGGAGGTACCAGGCCCGAAGCCGCTGCCATTACTTGGGAATACTTGGCGATTTATTCCCTATATTGGTAAGTTATGTTTAAATATATAGCCATAGACAAGTCTTAATTTGAATTTGAATAAATGTAAAATATATAAATAAACTTATTTTAATGATTTCTTTGGAAAAGGCCTTTTTACGTAATTTCATGATTATACAATAATTATACGTGAATACTTTTTGGGTTGTTATTGACAAGGTGGGTGTCATAATCCCTTTTGCTGACCACATTTGTTGTAATAGTATGTTACTTACACAACTACTACCGAATTATGTTTAAAAATAGTGAAATTCTACTGTGGACCTCGGTTAAACCAATAGACATAAAGAAAACGTAGGTAACAAAATATATATAGACACAGATATTTACTGAATTGGTGTCACCGAGTGAAAATTCTTAAGACACATTATTTTATAATAAATGAAACAATTAAAAACAAATAAGGTACAAATCTTTCGCAAAAAGTATCGCTTTCAAGCGATTACATTCAATGAAAGGGAATAAAACCAAGGTAGGGTATAATTAATTTAAATAAAACGTATTTGATGCCATAAAATTGCGGAGGAAAATAAGGGATAGTAAGTACGTAATATTTCTTAAATGCCATTTGTAAACACACACACACACAGACACACACACACACATACAATTATTAAAATTAATTAAAACATAATTGTTTTACGGAACTCTATCGCATTGGGTCAATAAATGTGATTGCATTAATAAACGAAAAACAAAACGGTTTGTATAAATTACCTTTTTTTTTTAAGTCGGTTAGTGAGAAACATAATAGCGGCAAAGTGAAACGCTAATAGGTATATTGTTAGCTTAAGTGAGCTCGGAACAAGGACGTTCTAACTTCCCATCATTTTTAAACAATGTTCGTGTTAAGGCCATTTTTGTATAATAACATAACTTGGCATAATAACTCAAATTCAAATTCAAAATCATTTAATCATATAGGTATTCTGTAAATACACTTATGAACGTCATTTTTTGCTTCTACCACTAACGTACAATTTACCGCTTCATACACGCAGCTGATGCAACAGGAAACAATGAAATTGTTGGTATATTATCGGAGTAGGATCCGTTCATAATTTATGTGACATTATTAGCGGAAAGGAGTCAACAAGGTGTGACAGGGGGGAGGTGCGTCATAAACGACATGGCGTCACTTGTATGGATTCAAAGTGATCGGACACAAGATGATTAAAATTTGTATAATTTGTATTGTATATTTGATTTATGTTTATAACTTTGTTTGTGTAAAGTTATGAAAGAAAACTTTAAATAGAAGAATACCTACATAAATAATTTTGGAAGTATTGGTTTAATTTCTTAAATATAGCGGAGGAATTTATGACGTTACGTCAGTTGATGGGAGGTCATAGAAATGTGATCACCTGTGGCTCGGACGGGGAGGGGAGCTTTTGAAATTGATGACCATTTAAATTGTTAGATAGTTTCTTTATGTTAATAAGCTACTTGTAAACATCATTAACTTTTACTATTCTGTCATATGCAAACGAAAATAATGACATATTAATATTCACAAAGCGTGTGAAGCCTTATGATATATGAAGTACATATGAACGCAGAGAAAACAGAAAAAATCGAAATGCTTTTTCTCTTTTGATCTCAGTAGTTAGTGTAACGGTATTGCTGTCTTCAATCCATTAGAGGTTTTCTGAAGAGAAAAGGGTCTCTCCTTATAATTGAGGAGGTTTGTGATGCAAAAAGAGGGATTAATTACCAATCCCGATGGTGGTGGATAGATGGGTTGGGCAACCTACATTCTACGGAAATGATTATATTTTATCTGTCAATAATATGCTACACATTCGAGTTTGAAGGTTTTTCAACGGCGTAGACTTTATTTTTGTTTGCAATAGAATGAGATCACGAAACATTTCGTTGCCAAAAATGTATGTTATATTTATTGTAATATTATCTTACATTGGTTACAAGATTAACAGAGGAACATTATTTCGAAGTTTATGATATGAGATAAGGATTGTTTTTCTCTATGTTCGTTTGTGCTTCGTATGAAAAGTAATATTATCCTATTCATGATTTTATATTGATAATTTGTTAATTTATGCATTCATTTAAATCCTTATACGAGTTTCTTTACTAAAAAAATTGGATGTCGCCGCGTTTTTATTAGTGACAAACACGTTAAAGTAGGATTCCACGAGTAATTGAACGTAAAAATCTGTTCCAGGGCAACTGAAGCCCAACTTACTTAAGCAACAAACTTAAGCCGTTGAGAAAGGGCCTCGGTAGGGTAAAAGTAAAATAGTCGTTACGCCAAAGCGACCCTCACAATAGATAAACGCGAAAAAAAGTTTTGGGAACACATGTTTATTAAATAATATAATATGTTAGTGGATCTTGGCCAAAAATCCAATTCGAAAAAGGGGTTGCGGTCTTAGCGGTCAAGATTTCCAAATTCCATATCCAAGACACACACGTCCAAGCACATTTTTTATAAAAACACACACACACCCAATATTTGTTATAAAAATGGATGGAAAATATATTTTTTTCAAACATTTATCCATAATTGTCCTAATGTCGGACAAGTGTTACCTGTCACAATGAGATACTATAGAGATTGATAGACTTTACACACCATTGAGAACATTATGGAGAACTGTCAGGTACGCAGGCTTCCTCACAAAGATTTTCTTCACCGAAACAATTGACAATTAATTTGTAATATGCACATAGTTCGAAAATTTGCAGGCGTGTGTAGGATTCGAACTCGAGTCTTCGGTGCGGGTTACCAACGTTCAAACCACAGCACTACCGGTGCGTGGGCAGTACAATACACCAATAATTTAAAGACCGTATTACATGAATACATTAACCGAATCATTTGTCACAACGGTAATGTGACGTGTTGAGTGAATACTAATATATTTCATAATAATGTAACGTTACGAAAAAATACGGAAAAGGGACCAAGGCTGGCCGTTAAATGCATGGCGAATTTACAATGCATTTAGGGTACTTGACTGCTTCGTAAATTATATTAATGTGCACATACATTTACAGTTTTTGTTCATACGAACAAAACAACTACAGAAAAAATCAAGTGATTTTAAGGTTTTGTTTAGTAAAATATGTGACGCAGAAATAATTCTCTCGTATCTCTTCTCTAAGTTCTCGTTTACGTGAAGGTTGTCTGGAAGAGATCGCTATAATCAATAAGACCGGCTTTTGTGTTTGTCTAACCGATTATCTATCTATCTATCTTTATTGCGTTTAATTTGGAAGAAGAGGCAAGAAACTTTTAAGGATAATATTTTCTAATCACGTAAACAAACAATATTTACTTAATTACTTATCTTAAATTCCATTCAAATATCAGCACTCTACTTTGAAATAATCATCACTTGGTAAGAAATCTCTTATCATGAGAACTTTTGACGTAAGTTTTAAATTTACTGTTAACAGTGCCGTAAAGCCTCATAGAATTTTGTTAGTCTTATTCTATAGTATATAATTTATTGATATAACTGAATTTCAATATTAATATAGTTAGTTCCTTTAACTTAAAAAAGCTGTGAATTTTACTTTTTAAAAAATACAATTAAAAATACTATTAACATCCTTAAAAAGTGGACGGTATCCTTACAGTAAGGAGTTAACGCCATATAGCATTCACAACTCGAGCTTAGTGTGTACTCTGTACAACTGTCATAGCATTGATTTCGAAGCATTGACTTGTATTGAAGACGTTGATAGCTTGTACGATAAAGCAGTCGTACATCAACTGTTACAGCAATATTGTCACACGTGTTACATGCCGTACAACTGAGATGTAGTCATATTTCATAAGACCGTTTCCAAGTCAAAGTCTCTATACCATTTGCTTGCATACTTAAAAGACAGGCCATCGTTAATCAGAAGATAGTTAAAATTCATAAATGTGAGTGGGTCACGCACGGTATTATGCATACATATGCGGTATTCAATTAAATTTTTACGATTTTGTAAATTTCTATATTATTTGAGACAATCAAAGTAAAATCAGGTGGAATCTGTTTCATTAAATTATTCAAAATTTCAATATATAATTTTAAATGTTAAGTTATAAAAATGTATTATCTAGACATTTAAAACAATTATGACTGATTGCTGTCTGTACGCGTATATGAGAAAAATCATTATCAGGGGCCTTTGTTAACACAATAGAACTCAAAACAATAGATATTAGAATTTTTGTCTGTTTGTGTGAGCGTTGTTCACGTTAATATTAGAAACGGCTGAACCGATTTGTTATGGTGTTCACTAATGTATTGCAGTAAGTATCACTTAATATTTCAAGTTTCTTTTATTTCAATCAATTCATAAATTAATAAGTTTCTAAATCATATGACACGAAAAACCCAGCCCTAAGACAATGCAGCTGCTATTTCGAAGCGAATGGTTTAGTTTTTCTGAAGCGCCACGAGGGCGGCCTGCTATGAGTAACTTATAAGACAATTATATCATGTAGGTACGTGCCTATGGTCTGAATATATTTTACAAATTTCACTGTACGTAACCATTTTTATTAATATAGAAACCAAAAAACAGTTTTTTTATGTTTGCCAATTATTATATCTATCGCCAAACAAACTCACATCCCTTGCATACTCACACTCCCTCAAAGGAAACCTAAAACATGGATACATAATTTAGGCATCACGTGTAGCTAATATCTTAGACTAAAAATCTATATGCTCCAGAAATATTTGCACCGGAAATTAAACGTAAAATCGTTTGCTCGTCAGACGTAATAACTAATTAATTAAGTAACGTAGTAAGAACGCTGTAAATCTAATCTTAAATCTATCTCAGCAGCAGTATTGCCTAGTGGTTTGAACGTTGGTCTCCTCACGGGTTATTCGAGATTGAAACCGGCACGGACCGACAAATTACCGCTCGCTTCGGTGAAGGAAAACATCGTGATTAAACCTGCACACCTGAGACGTCCCCATATGTTCTGACAGGTGTCTGAAATCTGCCAACACGCACTTCGCCGGCGTGCTGATATGGCATTAACCTCTTTCGTTGCGAGAAGAGACCTGAGCTCAGTATAATTTGGGGTTGTGATGATGAAATCTAATTCAATTTTGGCCGTATCGCCGTCCCATAAACACTCCTATTACCTTTTAGTAACGAACTAGGTTTTATTTACCATGATTGTCCTATTAAACGACATTGCGATACCTTTTGCCTAAGATGTAGATTTATAAACTTAAAGCCTGTATATACAAACTTTAATCCTGTTGCATATGAAGATTCAAACTACGAATATAGTGAAGAAAACGAAAGAGGTGCATTGTTCTTCATTATGGAATGTCGTATTTATTGAATTTGTCTGTTCACATCTCAGATTCCACTTTTATATTATTATTTTTCGTGTCCACTCAGGTGTACAATATACGAGTTCATTCTATCATGTACGCCAAGACCTGACTATTGCATAAGCGGATTCCTTTAACGCAACGTTCGTAATGCTTCACGGATTCCTGTCCACGATGCATAATATACTACATTAAGTACCAGAGTACATTTTAACATACAGCATCCTAAACATCGGAACAAGCGCTGATAGACCAGCGGCGCATCGTAACTGGTAACTGACTTTGAAGGCGGTCGGTTGTTGGATAGATGACCGCTCAACGAGTGCTACTGCGCTTTAGAGGTGACGCATTCCATTTCGATTGTTTTCGTTAGATAGCAATCGATCAGATATGACGGAGGCCGCCGAATTGCTAATAATGACCAGTAATATACGTTACCTATATGAAGCTAAAAAGGGTTACAAGATAAGCAAAGCTAAGAGCTAAGAATAATGGAACCCTTATTCCAATGTTAGAATTCATTAATTTTATATGATATTCATTCTATTTACTTCATAGTAATAATAGTAATATCAATAAAAACTATTTTAAGTAAATTGATAAAATCAAAGTAGCACAAAATAAAAATAATAAAATGCTATACAATATATGATACCAAAATAAATTTTGATTAAAATGATCTGTTCAGTGTCATAGACTGAATATTTATTTTTTAATTTTCCTTCACGTTGTTAAGATAATCGAGATACGGTAACATTTTTTATTACTTTCGAAATGTATAACTTTAAAGGCTATTGAGTAAAACAGAGTATAGAGAGAGTCAGCTTGAACTTGATATGCCATTTGTGAATACATATCCCAACTGACTAACCTTACAAGTCTATATGTATTAGATTTTATTTATATGTAGTGTTACTATGTCTAGTGGCCTCGCTTCGCTTCACAAAACCTACGCCTGAGGTTTAAAATTAGCAACCGCATTGTTTTTATAAATGAGTTTTTCTACTTTTGTGAATTAAATCACATTAATTTATTACATAATAGCTCAATGATGCAGTCAAACTTTTATTTACTGCCCTTTTAATAGAGTGTTCATATTATCTTTACTTACCTTCCCGCGAGAACAGGTCCATTTTCCAGCATAAAATCATCCCGGCATCCGTAAAGATTTTGACTCATAACATAGTAATATACCAAGTATCATCCAAATGTTTTCAGTGGTTTCACTGTGATACGTGGTCAGACAGATAAACGGATAAATTTTCAAAATATATATTTTAATCTCTATATCGATAACAAAGTACCTACTTTAAATTTTCTACAAATATTCGATTGATTGATTAGTATCCTGTTACAATTTTATTATTGGTACCGATGAATAGATTTGAGGAGTTTCTTTATACGTTTTTTCTCCTCAATGTTCAAGCACCTTTTCGAAACGACAGTACAGTACAATGACGTGCATAAGTGTAATTACATGATACATAAATTATTAAATGATTTTGAATTTGATGTTACTGTTTTAATTTCAAAGCAGTTCATAGAATACACGTAGTATATCATAATTACTAAAATTTATTTCACCAATAGTTTCCAAGTGAAATGGTTTTGACTTACGGATGTGACGAAACTAATTGCCTTTTTGCCATTCGGTTACGGAACTCTAAAAAGATCATCCGAGTGAAACCACCGGTGCTTTTACGATACCGGTGACCACAGATAATCTTCTGTGTAATCTATGGTTTCTCAACTTTCTGTTAACCTCAAATGTTATTACTGAAACAATGAACAATGGAAGGAAATTATAATGAAGTAAATGTACCTCGTATTTGTGCTCTGTGAGAAAGTTGTCTGCTATCCATAAGCATCTTTATATAAATGAGCTGACAAATGAGCATTTGCTACGCCATAGAAAGTTACCGGTGGCCATGAATATGGGAGCCACCAAAGCGCATCCGCGTTGACGGCCAAAAAATATGATGACATTTATTACTGATTCTCTATCACACCAATCGAAACAAGTAAAAATCGTTTCAGGCTGGTAAAGAAGAGAAACGTAGGTTGCTATAGAGTCAGTAACCTACAGTAGGAGGTACCTATGACCAAAGCTGTGCCCCTTGTTAAGCAAGGTGCATTATGAGCAGGAGAGGTTATGTTGAACTCAAGAATTGATGGAAAGAACCATAAAACCCAACACCAACTCATTGCAATGCACGGAACTCTACGTCAACTAGTAATTTTATATCCCTTTGAAATATATGTCGACACGACACAAACGCTATGTTCCAAGTTAAAGAATCCAACAGAATCCTTTAAATTTTTCATATAATTCATCCAGTGGTTTTAGAGTTAAATTGGGATGAATAAAACGCAGAATAACAGTAATACAAAAACACCATATCCCATTAAATTATTGACGTTTATTTTCATATGACAGGGATAACTTTAATTTTATTTATCGGTTTGTTTTATTATTCTTCTTCAGCTTCAGTGGAATTTGTCAGTTGTGTGTGTTCTCAAAGAGTATGAAGTCTGCGAATCCGTATTTGTCGAACGTGGGAGGCTTCACCCCTCGCTTTTGAAAGGAGATCATGTTCAGCAGTCTGACAAATATGGGTTCTGCTGATGATGAAGACATTCTAACGTGTATTTAGAGGCATAGAACGCTTAACATCACTCTGAACTTCAGGTATCTAAGACGAAAACAATTACAGGGAGATGTTAATAGATTAAATGACAATTGAGAGACTGAAACAGACAACAATTTTTAATTTAAATTATTTGACAATGACGAGAGGTCGAGCAAAAATCATGTGATAAAGTGTTTGCTGTTAATGAAGTACTGTTTCTTTGAAACACTTTCATATGTGTCATATTAAAATTATTCAGAGACAGCGCAAGACTTTCTTTCGTTTGCAAAAATGAATCAGCATAGAATATTCAAATGTATGTACATGTATACATAGATATGTGTCACACATATGTCACTGAAGTTATAGCCGTATGGTTGAAATATTGGTCTTTCGTTGAACTTGATCAGTTTCTTACACACAATTGTATTTTATGAAATTATATGTGTTTTTGAATTGAGCATCACTTAATACTGCCGTGAAGGTAAATATCACTTGAAAACTTCCATACCCGAAAGCGTGTTCTCAAATGTATGTAAAAGTTTGGCTATCGTATTTGGTCAGCGTTGTGGAGTATAGCCCTTAGCCTTAAGCCTTAACCCTTCTTGTTAGGAGATAACACTAGATCTGAATTTCATGTAGCAATTATGCGCTGGATAATAATATAGACATTAAGTTAACATTAAATCTTATAATTCACTTAATTAAAGGAGATTTTCGCAGCGTTTCTGGCTGTGTCGCGTTAGTACGAATTAGTGGCGTGACAAATGACAAATCCCTGCCGAAAGTTCTTACGTACAGCAATGACCTTCAATATGGTTTAATAACTGGTATTAATCATAAATACTTACAGACGCTTAGGGTAACTTTGGAATCACAGAAGCGCTCATGAAATTTTACCCACAGCAGTCAATATCTATATGCTGCTTTTGCGGCAGCTGTTAAGCTCTGAGCACTTTATTAGGGACTCAGAAATACATATATAGTTAAAGTTTATATTTTTATGGAAATAGTCAGTAAAGACGCTGACGGGCGTAGGTAGGTAGTGACCACTCATCGAAAAACAGACGACACAGATAGGAAGACAGGGGTTACTTCGCTTAGTTAACTATACAGCATTACAACACAAAAACGTTACGAATATTGCACGATTGACCTAAAGAAATATTGATACAGTTTTAGACATAAATGTGGAGCGCCTAAAAAGTAAGTAATGCAAGCTGTAACACCCTTAAAATTATTTGCTACTTGTCATTATCATTGTTACAACCTGTGATTGTCCTGCAGCCGGATAGAAGATCCGTTAGTGTTTAGTGTTAAGGCTGGGATCTCCTTTCACAGTGAGAGTGGTTAAGGACATACTACATCACGCTGGCCGAAGTGTGGATTTGTCAACACCCTTAACAACGGTGTAACTCCTTGGTGTGCCGGTTTGTTCCCCTTTTTTTTTCACTGAAGTATGGTGACAATTTATTTGCTATACGCCACGATTTGCAAAATTAAAGGTGCGTGCAGAATTTTTGTATCTAATAGGCTCCTCCGCTTACTATTAAAACTGAGGATAATTAAGAAACATGTTTTATATCAACAACTTGACATCATTATCTCCAGGCGGCTCTCTAATTTTGGTTCCCGGCGTGTGGTGAGAGTTACTGGGTGGGTTTCGCGGGATCCATGTCACGATTTCCCTACACTAATCAGTATAAATCCTATTGTTAGTGGAGACATGGTAAAGATGTCTTATTATAAAGTCTGAGGAGATAAGCGATTGAGTTTAGGAGTATTGGAAATTACGTAGTAAAAAATATTTGAAGTTGAGGTAAATTCTTTCGAAAAGGACTTTACAAAAGAAGTATCCATAGGTAAATAAAATAAAATTATTTTTATTCTGTTTACGAAAGCAATAAATTTATTATATCAATTTACGTGAGTGTATCAAACCTTACTGCGAGGGCATCATTTTTAATAGTAACAGAGTTGACCTTGGTCATAAGAACGGATTAAGCCTGATACACGATACCTATTTAGTGTGTACCTTGTTTTACTTAGGCATTTTCTCCGGCTATATTTTGATTGAAAAAATGAAATGAAAAAATGAAAAATGATTTATTCAGTAACCAACAATACCATAAAATCAATGCCACTAGCTCCCACACTAGGATTCCCTGTGTTGTGGGAAGCTAGGATTCTCCCTTACGTAA